>NW_020869162.1:91008-93508 GCF_003789085.1 Penaeus vannamei
AAATCAGATAAGGGAACGATCATAATGGTGATATTTTTTTTTATGACGGTATTATTATTGCTACTATTTCTACTATTATTATTACTGTTACTACAAATGCTGCTGGTGATGATGATTATGTAATGATAATAGTAATGATGAAGATGATGATGATTTTACTTATGATAATAATGATGATGATGTGGATGATAATGATAATAATTGCTATTATTGTTTTCATCATTGTAATTATTATTATTATTATTATTATTATCAATATTGTTATCATCATCATTATTATTGTTGTTATTGTTATTATTATTGTTATTGTTTGATTATTTATTATTATATATTATATTATTATCATCATTATTATTTTTATCGTTATTATATTATCATCATTATAGTAGTAGTATATCATTATTGATATTCATCATTATTATGATTGTTATTATTATCATTATCAATTCTATTATCATTATCATTATTATTATTATTATTGTTATTAATATCATTATTACTATTATTATTATTATTATTATCACCATTATTATTATTATTATTATTATTATTATTATTATTATTATTATTATTATTATTATTATTAATGTAAGGGAAATAATGCTAATGATAATAATGGGAATGGTAATAATCATAATGGTTGTAATGATACTTGTTATTATTATTTTTGTTAGTAGTAGTAGTAGCAGTAGTACCATTATTATTTATTATTGATATAATCAATATTATTATTATCATTATCATTATTACTATGATCAATATGATCAGGATAAGGAGGACATTAATAACAGCAATTATGATGATGATGATGATGATAATAAAACAATATATTTATTTATGAATATGTAAATAACAATGATGATAATGATGATGATGGTATGAAAATGATAGTGATAATGATGACATAGATATTGATAACGGTAATATAAATAATGATAATGATGATATCAATAATGATAGCAATGATGATAATGATAAGAAATTATAGTAATAATGAGGATTATAAAAACAAATAATAATAATAATAATAAAATTATAGTAATGATTTGTTGATAGTGATAATGATAAATTGAATAACAATGATAAAGACAATAACAATGATAATGATAATGATGATAATGATACCAATAATGATAATAAAATATTAATGATGATAATGAAAATAACAATAACAACAACGATGTAAATGATAAAAGTGATGATGATAATAATACTAATAATACTAATAATATTAATGTCAATAATAAGGATAATGAAAATACTGGTAATGATGATAATGATAATAATAACAACAAAAACAATATTACTAATAATAGGACCAACAACAATAAAACACGAATTAAAAATGAGTAAAAGAACTCACTGAGGGACAGTATTGTGTTTTACTGTTATTGACGTGTGAGGTGAATGTGTAATGTGCATGCAAGATTACTTAACAATGCATGTTCGGGAATTGAAGCAGGTGAATCAAAAAGAAACGCATTTTTGTATATGTGGAATAAGAGTTATTTCTCGAGGCAATAAATGTGGATATGTTATCTCTCTTCGGTATCTTTTTTTTCCTGGGGTGCAAAATCATTTGGTTGGTGTTGGTATTATTTTCCTTGTTTTCTTTATTATTTGTATTTTTTTTTAATCTCTCCATTTTTGCTTACTATCTCTCTCTTTCTGTATGTTTGGATGTCGGTTTGTTTATCTCTCTCTCTATCTATCTATCTCTCTATCTCTCTATCCTCTCTCTCTCTCTATCTCTATCTCTCTCTCTCTCTCTCTCTCTCTCTCTCTCTCTCTCTCTCTCTCTCTCTCTCTCTCTCTCTCTCTCTCTCTCTCTCTCTCTCTCTCTCTCTCTCTCTCTCTCTCTCTCTCTCTCTCTCTCCTCCCTCCCTCCCTCCCTCCCTTCCTCCCTCTCCTCTCCCTCTCTCTCTCTCTCTCTCTCTCTCCTCTCCCTCTCCCTCTCTCCCTTCCTCCCTCCTTTTCCCTTCCTTTCTCCCTTTCTCCCTTCTTCCCTCCTTCTCCCTCTATCTCTGTCTCTCTCCCTCTCATTCTTTACGCTTTATCTTCGTTGCTTTTCCTCATTCTGACTCTAATTTATTTCTCTTCTGTTCCGATTCGGTAAACCTGGCCTCAGACCCTTCGTAAATGCAGGCAGTCTCTGTTCCACCGGCCATTGACCTTTGAACGGTATAATTAAGATAATGATAGGCCTACGTAATAATCTCGGTCCCTGTAATATATTATGGACCATGATTGCCTTAACAAGCCTAATGGGAATTTATATATCGGTGTATATTGATAGATGGATAGATGATTAGTTTAATAGAGATTCATGGATTTATTTTTCAGAAGGAGAGAGAAAAAGAGTGAGATTGAAGAAGGGAGGGAGGAGGGAGGGGAGAGAGAGGGAGAGAGGGGAGAGAGAGGAGAGAGAGAGAGAGAGAGAGAGAGAGAGAGAGAGGAGAGAGAGAAGAGAGAAGAGACCGAGACAGACAGACAGACATGT
>NW_020869162.1:98508-103508 GCF_003789085.1 Penaeus vannamei
TCTCCTCTCTCTCACTCACTCACTCACTCACTCACACTCTCTCTCTCTCTCTCTCTTTCTTTCTTTCTCTCTATCTATCACACACACACACACACACACACACACACACACACACACACACACACACACACACACACACACACACAACACACACACACACACACACACACACACACACACACACACACACACACACACACACACCATGTGTGTGTGTGTGTGTGTGTGGTGTGTGTGTGTGTGTGTGTGTGTGTGTGTGTGTGTGTGTATATATACTATATATATATATATATATATATATATATAATATATATATATATATTATATATATATATTCATTTAAACATATGTCACATGAACTGCCGATATCTTTGTCCACAAAATTTTCGAAAACCGTTCTGTCGCAGATGGAAAGGTTCTAAGCAAAGATCCCCCCCCCCTTCTCTAATTTTTAGCGAACAGACGGACGGACAGACACATAATTTTCTAGTTCTTATCACACTTTGTCTGTATGTTTTTAAGTCTCGTACAATCAATCAACAAGAATTTTTTTAAAAAATCATATCATCAACCAGTAACACACTGATGCAACAAATGCAAAAGCTGTTATCGTTCCCATCACATTAAGACCAGCACTGTAGACAAATAGTTAACGAGATTTTATCTTTTCCGATATCACACAAAGGGCATTTTGTATTTTCTCTTTTTCTTTCGTTTATTTTCCATAGGTTTATGGATTATCATTTTCACACGGCGTACTCACGTGTCACCTCAGCCGATATTGACCATTACTGTCGTCCTGCTTCTAGGTACCTTATCGATAAACATCATAGGTAAACGGCGAAGGGAGGCTTGTAGTTAGCACTCGCCAGGGAAGGAGACGTAACCTTCAACACTTGTCCTGGTGTGTGACGACGAGGGTGTAATCCCTTGTGTTGTACTTGGACCCACTATTGATTGCCTGGCTCAGAATACCCAAGTAAGCAACACTTGGAAATAAGGTGTAGTCACCAGTTTACAGCTTGGTATAAATATGATTTGTTTATACAGTAACTTGTAGAGTAGTTAAATAATGTACAGTGGATGGTATGTGGAATAAAGTGACACACGTCTACATAAAGAAAGATGTGAAATACCTTGGGCACATTGTTGCTGTCGACCTTCGCATGGATCTGCCAGTAAAAGTCGATAGAGCAGTTTGTGACTACCTTGAGTTTCACGACATCATGAAAATATGTTGTTGTTTTTTTTTAGTTTCTCCGCATTGTTTGTTATTTGACGCATGATAAAAAATATATATATAGTCTAATTACGTCCCTCCTCTCCTCCATTCTTCATTTTCTCTCCTCTCCCCTCTCTTACTCTCTCTTCTTTTCCAAGAAGCCCAACCGTCATAAGGCATGCCGTCATAGCATGCCTTGTGTACTGGCAATTACAAGAAAATACTAACCCAATTTAAGCTGGATAATTAACATACGTCCGATGGTGAGCGAGGCAAGGAAAAGAAATGAAGAAATGTTCGAAGGAATAAGGACCGGATGAGCAGTCATAATTTTCAAGAATCACACATTTTCTTTCGAATGCACGAGGACCAGCGATGATATTTATTGGTACGAGTGCCTAAATAAATGGTCTCAACCCAAAAAAATATCACACCAAAACATATATTCATGTTCTTACTGCAATTTTTGTTGTTGTTGTTGTTGTTCATAAATCACACCACACCTCAACGTGTTCACATGGTGGTTATCTGACGTGTAAAACATATATTCTGTTCTTACTGCAATTTTTTGTTGTTGTTGGGTTGTTGTTCGTGGTTCAATGTTATTGGTGGCATGACTCGGACCTTATTTGGCAAGCTTTACCAACATTAACATATATTCTGGTGTAAATAAACAACAACAGGTATGTGTGCTTATAAATGTCTCCAATCAGTCTAGTATTACTGAACTAACAACCTAGCCCACTGAATGTTAAAATGAGATTAATATTCATCAAAAACTGACTATATCAAAACACTATAATCTAAGGTATTCGCGTACTCTATTATTCATAAGGTCTATGCACGATTATAACTTAAGATGTATCTCTATTGACAAATCTCATTGACGGAAATTTTAATAGATCCAATTCAAGCCTCAAAATCCATTATACATTATAACGCAAAATTTTATTAGTTATTACGTATATAGATGAAAAGTATTCAATAGTTGCTTGAGACAATTATTAATTGATGAATATGGTTGGCTGGATTGCGAAGTGAAGCCATAACACAGTCCATCTCTTTCTCTTCTCGTCTCTCTCAATCTTTTCATATCCATCCCCTGCCTCGCCCATATCCTCTCTCCCCCCCGTATCTCTCTACTGTCTCTCTCTCTCAACTGATACTCTCTCTCATCTCATCGTCGTCTCTCTCTCTCTCTGTCTCGTCTCTCGTCTTTCTCTTCTGCTTAGTCATCTTTTCCTCTTTCTTTCTAATCTCTGTCTCCTGTCTCTGGTCTGATATCTGTCTAGTTGTCTGTCTGTCTGTCTGTCTCTCTCGCTCTTACTCTCTCCAGTCGCTCTCTTCCCCTCTTCCGTTTTTCTATTTCTACTCTTTCTCTTTCTTTCTTCCTCTCCCTCCTTTCTCCCCTCTCCCTCTCTCCGATGCCTTCACTCATCCTCTCGTCGTCCGTCTCTTCTCTCTCTCAAGTGGTTTCTATACCGTGTGCGATGCTTGGCTTGTTGTTTTATGAGCAGTCTAATCGTTTCAGTAGTGCGATTACTTCTTATGGTTCTTGCGTCCTCTCTCTCGCTTCTCTCTCTGCTTCCTATGCCATTTGCACCCTCACTGACAGTAGTATGGACCTTATCTGAGATTGCATCGATTCCCATCTCTCTCTCCTCTCTCTCTCGTCTCTCTTCTCTGCTCTCGTCTCTTCCCTCTCTCTCCTCTGCTCATCTCTCTCTCTCTCTCTGCTCACTCTTCTCTCGTTCTCTCTCTCGCTTCCTATTCATCCCCTCCTAGATCCCTAGGTCTCTCTCTCTCTCCTCTTCTCTCGTCTCGCTTCACCGTTTCTCTCTCTCTCCTCTCCTTCGCTCTCTCTCTCTCTCTCTCTCTCTCTCTCTCTCTCTCCGTCTTTCTCTCTCTTCTCTCCTCCTATCCTCCGGAAATCCGTTTCAAACATTTTTTGTATATATAATTAAATCCAGTGCTGGCGTCCATCGCGGCGAACTAGAACAGTATTTTGGCGCACAGTTAATGGCTAAACATGGAGGTTAGTTTTTTGTTTTCTCTTTTTAAGCGCTGATTGATTTTGAATACCGTTGGAAAAATAAGGTTACATTTTTTTTTCATTTTTTACATTTTTTTATTAATAGCCAAAGAACACATATCCCACCGAAAACCGAAAATGATAATATGGCAGTCATTTGGATGTTACGGACGGCAGAGCGGCGATGTAGTCAAGATAGAAGGGATGCATGATTAAATGATAATTCAAACAAACTCGGCTGACGAAGGTGGTTTTGATTAATATTTTTTAATATGCTGACTTAGGCGTTTGGGTCTAGAGTATTAAATAATTAATGCGCATAGAATTTAGTAGATTTTCGTTGGTCTTTCGCATGGTTTAATCGTGCGATTACAGACACAGAAGGTGATAGCATGAGTGAGTGAAGGTTATTATAAGTAGTAATTGTATTGTGTAATTGATATGTTTTAAGCTCAATTAGTTTGGAAAAATGTTAAGGATGGTCGATGATGCGATTACGGAAAGGTACATAGTTTCGTACACAAATCGATTTAAAAAAAACAGAGACGCATCAATTTTTATAATTTCTTTTTAGCGTTTTGTATGCACAATTCCTCTCTTTTTTTAGCAGATCTGAAGATTTGCACTTGGGTTAATTGGGGGATATTCTTGTGCTTGCACACACTGAGCACAACACGGATTATGTGTATGACCAGTTTTTAGATCATGTTTACATCAAATTTTTAACCATCTACTATTATTAATAATATATTTTTGCACAATCAATATATTATATATATAAACAGTAAATTTTTTTTTTGCAGAAGCTTGGCAATTCTGTAGAGGTTAAAGGGAGGATTAGGAAGAAAGGCATCCATAACATTGAATATGTAAGGTTTCTCAGTTTAATTTAACAATAATATAGGATTAATTCAACAAACTGGCAATTCATCAAATATATCATTGTCAGCATGTGATTTGCCCTGTATGCCATACCTGAAAGGGTCTGTTTTCATGGACAACTTTGGCCAGTTGACAAAGTGATCGTAAAATGTAAACGCCTAGATAATCGCACACGTTTTGATGCTTGCAGCTACCAGCTATTATTCACCTTCAAGGATGTTCACAAAAAACAAATTTTATTGTTATTCACGGCTTGAGCACTATTCCCTGAGATTTCTTCGTGGTGGGTGGGCGAAGCCTGCGCGTGCAAACTCGTGGGTGGATATTTGAAAACTCGGTGTGGTTGTGAGCGCAGGTCCATTAGTTATATTTTCTGCTGGCATGGCAGTCACTTTTAGAAATGATTTGACTTCAGAGATGGAATGTAGGGTTCTCTTCTTGCCTTTCTACTCTTTCGTCATTTTTTCTGTCTATGTATTTCGTATTTTTATCTATCGCCGCTGTCCTTCTCCCTTGCGGTTGCTTTAGCTGCACAATCGCTCGCTCACTGTGTTATGCTGCTCTTTTCTTCTTTTGCTGTTGCTGCTCTGTTCTCTCGTCTCTTTCTGTTGTCTGGTCATTCTCTGCTGCGGCCTTCTCTCGGTCTGGTATAACTCTCAATCTCCTCTCGTCTCGATCTCTCGTCTTCCCTCATCGTCTTCATTCTCTCAATCTCTCATTCTCTTATCTGCCCTGTCCTCTGGTCTCTTGGTCTCATGTTCTCTTGTCTGCTGTCTCTGTCTCTGTCTCTCTTCTCTCTCCCGCGGTCCCATCTCTCGTCATTCTCAATCTGCCATCTCTCTCTCTCTCCTTTGCTCTCTCGCT
>NW_020869163.1:10000-20000 GCF_003789085.1 Penaeus vannamei
TCTGCTGCCAGACGGCGCGACAATAATATTCTGTAAAAACTGTCGTACTCACTATTCTATCACCACCGTTATCATGTAAACATGTCGGAGAGTAGAGAAATTCGCTCTTTTGGGAGATTTCATGTTTTATCTTTTTCTTTTTGTAATGTCATGTTTTTGGTAATCATATTTAAGAAACTATTTAAGACATCTCTTAGGTTTCAAAATATCTATTATATTTAATGTGTATTTCATGAAACTGAAACTCATACTAATGTTTTCATAATACTAATTATCTTATGCCTTTTTTATCTTTGCACTGCTTTGCCTCCTAATTGTTTAAAGTGTTCTGTAAATGATAATTTAAACTTCTCAGATACTTCTGAACACCACCTTTTCCTTCCCTTCATCCCAGACGTACCTACATGATTGAAGACAAGGCCTTAAAAAATTATTCATATTATTAATCAATTCTTTATGCCTCCCAATGTTCCCAAAATTGAAAACTAAGACTAGCATCATATCAAAGTAAGAAAGTTCGTACCTCTATTTTCTGTACACATTTCTTCAAGATTATCTGTTTCAAATATGATGTTTGGAATTTAAATTTCTATCAATTCTTGTGATGTTCCTGGTCTGTGATATAGTGATGGTTCTGCCCACTGTTGTTGATGTGAAGATCCTGGTCTCGTATTTCTGGGCGTGTGGGAATGGGTTTTGCAAATCTAAAGGGTGGGAGCTGAGGTATGTTGTCTTTTTATTGCTGAACAATCTGTGGTATTTTGAAACATTTCTATGCAATGTTCTCTTCACACATAACTGTTGCATGTTGTGTAGGGTAGTGTTTGAAGCCAGTCATGCACTCATACCTGTAAATAAGCAACAAAATCATCCAAAATATATCTATTCAACATTCACCCTTCATGTCCCTACGCATATGATATAGAAGACAGTATTAAAGATATTACCTAAAGATTTGCAGTCTGATATAAAATTTATTTGGATAAATAAACCTTGCAATTTGCATTCAGACACTGCATTGTTAAAAGATTTTTCTGACAACTGATATTCATTTATTATAGATTGGAGTAAAGGTGATTGTTATAGAAAGTTATAGTCAGTCACTGAAGATGCAGTTTAATCTTCATATGATAATTATGAAGCACAAGTAGGCTTACTTATGAGAGAAACATAATTATTTATGAAATATTCTATTTTTTCATGATAATGATCTTATATTTATAGTAGTAAAATGGGTAACGAAACTGCTCTAACAACTATAAAACCAATTTTTATTTCAATGACACTCAAGTACAAAAATGACATTCATCAATTAATATCCATTGCGCAGTTTCCTCAGACAGCTCTTTGCTGCGTTGAATCGTGTTGGAGGAGGGAAACATGTTTTCTTCAGGATGCTGTTCAGGAGGTCCATAGAAAAGTATACTTGTTAATTTTGTTGTAAAGTAGTTGAGAAAAAAACAGTACATAATTCTTCTTTAAAACACTGCTCATATTTGATTTAAAACATAAACTTGTGTGACCCTGACCATATGATTTTTGTTTCACTAACCTGGAAATATGAGTTCCATGCCCGCAGCCTCTGAACTTCAAAGATTCCTCATAGGATTATATTGGTTTTTATATTCATTACCATAAGTTATTTCCTTTATCAGAATATTTGATCATTTGTGTAAATATATACAATTTCATTTTCATGATAAATACTACATATGGAAATTCTAAGACGATTGATGTAATTGCTGAAAATAACTCTGAATGGCAACTCAAGCGATGGCACCCATGAAGTTCATGACGGACACGTGACGTAACAGTACATGATTGGTGGGATTAATGTGTCCCTTCTGCGCATGTGCAGGATTTAAAAAATGAGCTTAATATTAAAGCCTGTTCAAGAGGTGCAATTTGGGGACGCTGCCATTGCGCATGCGCACTAGAGATCTGGATTAAACTTTAATACTGGATTAACTTTAATGGCACATACAGAAGACACCCTATGACATTTGATGATATCTTATTACCATTACTTGAGTGAATATTTGTTCAAAAAGTATCAGATATATATCTAAACATAATTAGATGATTAGTATATAGTATATGTAATCATATTTGTGATTATGACATTTGTTTTTACTGAATGTATAGAGTTGACTTTATTATTAGGACTTTGGGAATGTATTAAACAAAAAACAAAGTAAGTTGGAGATTATAATCCAATATATAATTGTGTGCCTGAAGGCAAATGCTGATAAAAAGAAACAAAAAGGAAAACTTTCTTTTATATTTGTTTCTTTTCAGATAATTTTATATGGGAAATCAGTTGTGAAAAAGGCTTATTTTCATATTATTTATATTATATTCATGTTGATGTATGTTTACATTTGCTCTTGTAATTATCATATTTGGTATTACAATTTTTAGTATTGCTGCCATTAGTATGATCATAATCATCAATATTTTTTTTGTGATGTTCCATTTTCTTGTGGTTTCAGGTTTCTGGTCATTTTTGTACTTCATTGGTTTCTGCTACCTGACCAACAAGTGGAGCAATGCACCAACTCCTCCCTATGGTGTCAACAACATGCAAGCTGCCATTGCCTTCAGCTTCTTCGCCATCTTTCCCTGGGTGAGTCAGGGAAGTGGGAGAAAGAAAGAGAAAATATGAAAGCAAGTGGAAGTCTGAAATTCTGAGAAATTGATATTTTTGTAACCATTTTTCTAAAGTATAGATCTTTTGCTTTGTAGTGACATATATTTGCTAAAGCATTGATAAACAATAATTTTACTCCATCCTAGTTCCCTTCACCAAAAATAAACTCCTCTGCCCATCAACCACAGGCTGCAGCAGCTTACCTAGCCTTCATGAGGTATAAACAAGGGGCCGACCAGGCCTTTGCCCCAAGTTATGAGGCTGATCCAACCAACATGGGAGGCTACAACAGCTACCCTGACGCCACAGATCCTGAGGGTGGCTATTCGCAACCTCCGTTCACTGGCCAGCCAGGCCAACCACCTCAGTCAGGTACAATGCCAGAGGCTGAACCCATGAGCTATCAACAACAGCCGTGATTGAGTGGGTGGTTTTGAGGGGTGTGGGAAGGTTATGTTTATATATATGTATATTTTTCTTTCTTTTATCTTTTTTTCCTTTTTTCACTTATATATTTACCTATATATATGTATTTCCTTTTCTGTTACATATTTAAGAGTCCACAGTTATCAGTCTTGATTAGTAACCACTGCAAGAGGTGCTTTGGTGAGATGAAATATGGGAAACACTTTGCAGGTATCTTGAAAGTATTGTTTAGAAAGAGGGAAAGTAACCTAGAAAACTGAAACTATATTGCACATCATTAACTGCATGTTAAAAATATGCTAACAAGTCATCACAGTAGATTATTAACATTTAGTGTAGAATCAGGGTTTTGTTCATAATATATTGTTATTTGTATGAATATTAATATCATAATCTTGGATTAATTTTCCTTTTCTTAATTTCATCTGTTGAAATCATTGTCAGAAAAAAACTAAAACTTTTGTTTGAATTTACTTTAGATTTTAATCCTGTTCAGTTGAACCTGATACAGAAAAGTTGTTCTTGACTAAATGGTGGTTTTAATGTATTTTATGAAATCCTTGTCTAAAAAAGTAGATGTAATTAGATTCCTTCAAGATAAACTCTTGCTTTTCAAAATATAGGTATTGCTTGGAAAAAAAAAAGCTTATCACTGTCTGTTAATGTTATATGTATTCAAGTTTAGAAACAAATCTTGCTATACTGTCTTTTTATTAAGGCAAAGATGCACTAGACAGATTGGTGATCACTGCCAGAATACAATATGAATGACATCATTATATTTTTAATAAGTATAATCACAAACTTGTTCGTTATCAAATCATCACCACCAAACCTGCCAACCTGTTAACAATTATCAGCCTGTCACCCACATCTTTACCTTGATTTGAAAGGAAAATACGGAGTTTAGGATTTTTTTTATTATTATTATTTTATTTGTTTATTTATTATTATTATTATTTTTTTTTTAGCAACCAATCTATCTTTCATCAGTTTCTCCTTTAGAAATAATAAGTATAGTTAGGTAATTAGTCCTTTTCATTTACATACTAAGTTGATTTTTCATAGTCATTTCATTAACGTTGTTGGTTATTGTAATAGGATATTCATCATCACTACTATTGTTATGCAATTTCACAATTGTCTTCATTACTTGAGTCCAAAGAGGACTTGTACAAATAGAAACTCATTTTCTAATGTAAGATAAAGCAGATAACTACTAGGCTAAGTAGGCTAGAATATGTATTGCCAGTATTGCTAGTATAGTTGTGCATTCGGCTTAATGTCTCCTCCTTGTACACAGGTATGCAGCAGGCACCTCCATACTAGGCCACCAAGGTGCGTGCGCACTTTCTTTGTGGCGCAACTAGTCAGTCTACACACTAGTCGGCACCGCTCTGCTGGATAGCACCGTCACTCTCCCCCTCCCCCCTCCCCTCTTGCCGCAAGCAACCCAAGTATTTCAGGTCTCCTTCTGGTAGCAGCATACCTTTGGGGGGCTGGGTCATCCAGGGAACATCGAAAGGCAGAAAAGAAAAGTCTACACAGTGCTGACAACAATGGAGAGTTGTTGAACAAGTAAAAAAATAATTTTTAAGGAGAGTTTTTGAAGGCCTGAGGGAGGAACAAGCGTAAAAGATAAATAATAATGATAACGATAGTAATGAAACTTTAACAAATGACAATAGAGGTCAGTTCACCTACCTTCCAAGACACAACTTTCACAAGAAGGGCCCCTAGTACTGGTATAGAAGATTAAGCGAGAAAAAGAATATATATATATTTATTATTTATTATTTTTTTGATACGGTTAGTCTCATTTTCAGTTACCAAAATTGTCAGAGATTGCTTTAGCTACCTCATGCTTTGATCAATTTTTCAGTATTGATATCCTTAATGTTCAATTATTTCATTTCAGGTAGACTAGGAATCCTTTGTTTATTTCTTGTAAATAATGATGACACATTTTACCCTTAAAGCAGTTGCAAAGTGTTTTCTATGTCCTGATAAATTGAGAGTACCATGCGTCTGTCTTAGAATGTAGATGATGTTAGGCAACCTATAGGTCCCTCAGTTCATTCTATGGTACTTGGGATATAGTCAACAAACATCAATATTCCCTATCTGTAACACATTTATTTTTACTTTGATGACTATATTTTTAAAATCTAAGTTCACATTCAGAAGTGCAAGATAACAGACAGATTGCGTCTCAAATCTGCTTTAGAGCCATGATAACAAATGTGTTCCCCCCATGGGGGAATGCGCTCTCTTTCTCCCCAAGGGTTGCCTGAGAATATTGTGCTCAGATATGTTATTTCATCAAATTATCCTTGTTAAACAAACTTTGACTCCCATACTGTTCACACCCTTCCTTTCCCCTTTTGAACATGTGCCAATAACTTGCAATAACATTATTCCTGTCAGTAAGATTAAAAGGAAGAAACACGACATGAAATTTAAAAGCTGTATTGCAGTGGAGTCCAGAATATATATAATGTACAGATGTCGATACTGGAAGTGGGTTCATCATGTAAGGGCAAGCTACGCCATCACAGAGATGAGTCGGGGTTGCCAGAGTGAAGATAGGTTCATGATTTCTCTTTTATCCCCTTCTCAATCACCAAGAATATTTGTCCTGATTGCAAAGCATTTTGCATGGTCACCAAATTTTCAAAGGTTTGATTTTCAGCTTTTATGGCCGTATCAGGCAGTTTTAACTTTAATTTTTGTGCAATATTTTAAGGGCATTCCTGAGATTTTACTAAGGATTTTATTTCTTTCTGCTATTACTTTAAAAAAAATAGCTTTGTGATAAAAGAATATACTCAGTCTTATTTTTTAAAGCAATGCTCCAATTTGCTCAGTATGAATCTCATTAATGATTGTCAGACAGGCTAAAGACGAGAGACATGTGGACAAAGACACAATTACATATACTGTACATATGCATACTCTTACATGCATAGACACACCTTCCCTGTGTTCACTTAACACCTAACAGCTAACATTTTAGGCTAATCAAATACACACACACATACACATACATACATATATATATATATATATATATATATAGATATATATATATATATATATATATATATATATATATATATATATATATATATATATATATATATATATATATATATATATATATATATATATATTATATATATATATATATATATATACACACACACACACACATATGTATGTATATGTGTATGTAATCACTTCATAATTAAATTGTTCGTAGTATGACCATTTGGCTATTAACCTAACACTTTTTCTGTTAGGTCTGTAGTGAATGCAATGTTTCACTCACATGCATATGCAAACACACACCCAGACACACACTATTATTCGTCATTTCCTTTGTATAGAATGCCTGAACATATAACATAGGTGTATGTATGCAAACATGTAAGTGAAAATGTAATTAATGATTTACATAGCTTTACTATGTAAATGTAAGTAATTTCAGTCTGTATTATGGTATAGGTGGGCCATAAAGTCCGGCCCAGGCAGACCTCCATGATCTCACTGAACCAAATATTGATATATAAAACTTTATAGATTGTAATGAAAGCTAAATTGGCTGCACAAAATGAAAAAAGCAATAATTAAAATGATGTAAGACTATAGATATATATATATTTTTTTCTCTTTTGCTTATTTTATGTGACTAACTAGGAATTTTTGTTAGAGCATGTACATAGATTAATTATTGTAAATGGATAATCTGGCAACCCTGACACCAATAACATGGCCAGTGGAGATTCGGTGGTTATATGACCTTATATCTATTTTCCAGTCTATTTTATGTATATAGTTTCATAATGTGATAATAGAGAAAACAAATAATTATTGTTAATATATTTTCCCCAAGCAGAGTGAATGAAATGTGGATATATTTATATATTTTGAACCACAAAGCCATTATTTTTGTCCTGCTCTTCAGAGCAGATCTTCCACAGGATATTTTTCTTCATTCAAAAGAAATAAAATATATACTTCCACATATCATGTTATTGTATAAAGATCAGAAGAAACATTAATTGCGCTCTATGAAAGGAAAAAAAAATTGCCTTGTTATTATCTATCACTTTTTTTTTTTTTTTTTTTTCTTTTTTTTTAATATCCTTTAGATTCCACAAGAGAAAATACACAAGAAATAAAAATAATAATTGAAGAAGAAGCAAGATTTGGCAGCACTTTACTAAACAAATATTTTCTCAATAATCTCAACTGAATTTCCTATAACCTTCACCAGTACTGATCCTCGGGAAATTTTAAAGAGATATATTTGTAAGAAATGGGAAAAAAATTATCACAGATGATGGTCCATGTCTCACCTTCAACCAACAGGGGTCAAGATGATTTGGTTGGCGAACCTAGTTTGTTTTTTGTGTAACTGTTGTGACTATGTGAAAAAAGGCCGAATAGCCCAGTTCACCTTCTGTAATCATATTCATCTAGTTATTGGTGTATAAATGTACGTAAGATTATTGGAGCGTCAGTAGTCGCAAGTGCAGTAATGTCAAAATTGCTAGAACGTGGTCAACTTGTGTTGTGTTGTTGTAAAAAGAAGAAAAAATAAAACACAAAAAAAAAAAAAAAAAAACAGGAAGAAAAAGTAATGCTTCTGCAAAGCTGTTTCACTGGTGACCCAAGATGCAAAACCTCAGACATACAACAAACAGAGTACCGTTCAACTGTGAAACCATTTCCTCTCATCACTGCAGTGGTATGAGACCTCGCCTGCATTCGGTACGAGTATGTACAATAGGTTTTTGCTTGGGGCTAATTGACTGCACAAGCGATTGCCGACAATTAAATGTATAGTGAAATTCAGTGCTGTAGATATTGTTGCCAAGATAGAATGAGAATGTTTGGAAGCCTTTACAAGTAGTGTATCAGTATTTAAGGAATGTCTGACAAATACAGTATTTGAACTTTCCTAACAAAATTTCATGCTTGGGGACTTGTCGTAAGTTGTTTGTAAATAAAACTGTCACGGAATGTTGGAAATGTTATTTTGCTTGAAAGCTAGTCATGTATTTGTTTTTACATAGAGGCATTCCTTGATACCTGACACTTCCATTTCATTGTTAAGTACGATACATTCCAGATATGTTTGGGAAATGGTTTGTTGTTTTCCCTTTGAATGTACATTAAGTCTGTAGGGTTTTTGTGTTATTACACAAGTACATTAATTTATGTTGTTTTTATCTTTTTAGTTATTAGTTTATTGGGAGGCCAAGAAAGATAAGGATTTTTTAAGAAAATAGGTTTTATGTTATGACTACTGGTAGTCATTGCCATTAAAAAAATAAGAGCAGTATTACTTGCTTTTTTTGTAAATGTGTAATATGAATTAGGAAAATCAAAACAGGGCATGCACTCGTCATTCGCTTCTTTTCCAAAAATTAAACCAAGATAAGTTTTCGATTGGTGTCTTTCAACAAACTTTTACACTTAGAACCTCCACACTGGTTGGGGGTTCATCGGCCATCTTCCCTCAGTCTTGTTTCTTCCCGTTACCCGGTGTTCTGTACTGTAAAAGTATTAGGTTTTTTGTTTGGAATCTTGCTTTCCTCTTCATCTTTATTGGAATGTAATGTAATGCACACAATAAAAACAAAGTGCTTGAAAACTGTTTTCTTTCTCCTTATTATGTCCTCTATTTAAAATAATGTACCATTACCGAATTACTTAACCTTTTTTAAAATTACTTTTAACTCAGACTTGAGTATGAGAAAAACAGGTAGAGGATGCAATCAATAATCTTTAAATTTCTGTCATTTGCCTTAGTAATTATTCTACCCATACATCTAAAAAAAATTGCTGACTTAGTACATGCTTTTGTTGCTCACACTATAAATTGGGTTTTGAGACAATATATCTTAACCAACAGATGCCCTGAATGTATTGGCCATACTATTAAATGCTGGAGCCAGCTCCACAATTAAGTCCCCAGATAAGGGTGCGGTGAGCCCTGCATTCCCAAACCGCATTAAAACTGCTCAAACAAGCCCTTTCTGTAAGGACTGGTCGGTAAGCCTGAAGAATCTCATGCGCCACAGTTGGTATGAGTAATGCATGGCTAATGAACAAGCCATGCTCATAGTGTGTTTCAGGCAAGATAGTGTCAAACCTATCAAAATGTCAAATGTCATTTACAGCTGTTACATTCATAACTGCTCTCAAGACCTGTAATTGTCAGTGAAAGCTCAGGGTTACCAATAATTATGAAACACTATGCCATTACTAGTAAATTGGCCTGGATTATAGATTGCTGGTGGGCGGACCCTAACACACTAAACCAGCTAAAGACATGCCGTAGACCTTCATCCCTACTATCATCTCAAGTTATTATTGATAGTTGATGGTAGTTTGATCGTCACTACAAGTAGATAGAAGGATAGATGTGTATATAATTACATTTTGATTAAGCCAACATAAATATATATTTACATAAATAAGCTAATGTATATACACATGTATATGGATATGAAAGAAAACTCATCCAATTACCCAAAATGGCATATATTGAATATTTTTGTTAATTAAAATTTTTATCTACAACTTGAGCAGTGATATATTCACATGAATGCACTTATCTGATGACTGTGGTTACATGGACATATCGAAGCTAATGTTATAGATGAGTTTAAATTAACAAAAATGTAATAAATGCATTTTCAGGCATTTGGTCTGAGGAGAATATCTTTCAATGTGCATATATCTCCATGTATATACATATTTATCCAAAAGCAAATTAAAAGTTCTTCAAGAAAACATTGGGACGAGGCATAATGCATAGTAATTGTATTTTCCCAAATCTAATAGTACATCACAAAAACTACGGGGAAGCTATCAGGCAGTACAGACCTCCCAAAATGGTGTAACGAGTCT
>NW_020869163.1:27500-47500 GCF_003789085.1 Penaeus vannamei
TTCCACAGGGTCTCCTTCAGCTTGGGGTTGCACCGCTGTTCATCCCGTTTGTCGTAGAGGCTGGGGTGCTGCCTCACGAATTCCGCTATCTCGAGGACTGATAATCCGGTATATCTCTCTTGCTGGGATGGTACCTCTTCTTCTGTGGTCCTGGTATCGCTCCTTGGGAAGATGGAGTGCCAACAACAGCAGCTTCTTCATGGGCAGTGGCCTCTGGATCGTCAGGATGGAGCTCCTCCTCGGATTCGGCTGAACAAATCGGTCGAAGAGAAGGCAGGATCTGGGGCTGTTGCTTCTTGTGCGGCATTCTGGTAGGTGGTAGTAGTAGTTGTTGTCTCAAAAGGTGCTCGAAGATGACTGATGGTTTATGGCCGCTGATCCGCCTTTATATCTGTGGGATTACACGTCGACCAATGAAAAAGTAGCATCGCGCCTTTGTGCCAGGTACCCCACGACAGCTCGCAACACACCGTCAATTGTGCGCAAGACGTCGGTACAGAGGTCGTGGTCTTCCGTGCCACACCGCAAGAATCCGTGCCATGTTGTTACGGCGTCAAACATGCCGCTGTGTGACGCGAGGTGACCCGACGTGTCTTTCTGCCTCTCTTGCGCAGCTTTGCGAAGCCGTAACACCGCGACACAAATTTAAAGTTTCAAATTTCTTGCGACGCCGTGCCACTTGGCCCGTGTATGCAACTTTTTCTTGCGGCTTGCCACGAGGTATTTTGCGACCTGGGCACGCATTGAACTAGGGACCGCGTCAGTGCGTGTCCAGGCCGCAAAACACCTCGTGGCAAGCCGCAAGAAAAAGTCGCGTACACCGTGCCAAGTGGCACGACGTCGCAAGAAATTTGAAACTTTTAAAATTTGTGTCGCGGTGTGGCACGGTGTGGCGCCGTCGCAACACTGCGCAAGAGAGGCCGTGAGACACACCACCGTAAGTCGCCGCAGGGTCCCGTGGCAGCAGCAGCAGCCACCTTGGACGCCAGGGATGATCCCGATATCACTCCCGTCGCCCTTCTCGATCCTCGACCCGACGCCGCCTTCAGATCGGTCCCGCGGGAGAAGAAGTGGCTCCTCCTCGGGTCTGGAAACCCCGCGAGCATCGAAACCGAAAGCGACCAAGATTATTTATTATCGTATATTTCATGTTATTTTTTAAAAGAAATTTTATTTAACTTTAAAGTATATGTTCGTGTAAATAAAATTATTTGATAAAGTTTTTATTTATTATTTGTAATATCAACCTTTTATACTTCAAAAAATCCATCTCTTTCAATATCAAATCTGAATAAAAGGGATGGCAACGAATAAATTATTATAGACAGTATACTCCTTTTTATTTTCAACATAGCAGATCATAATAATGTACAGAAAAAATAAATAGACATGTCCAGCAAAATAAAATATAAATTATACATTAGTATATATCATGTGGTCGGCGTCTGGGACATACCATTCTTTCTTGCCACGATACTACTCCACCGTAAAACCTCGCAACACTGTGTAAAGCCTCTTCCAGCCTTCGTGCCATCCCGTGACACTTCGGCAACAGACACCGCGTCCACTGCGCAAGCTCAAAATACGCAAGTGTCAACATTTAGGTTGTTACACGCGCATTTTGAGCTTGTGGCGTGGCACGGCGTGCGGCCGCGGCAATGCGTACACGAAAATGCAGCCAAAATAGCACGGGATGCCATGACGTTGTGACACACCGTAAGAAATGTTACGGCTTGCTTGCGAGATGTTGCGGCGTGGCACGAGTTGGTGTCACGGTGCCTTGCGCAGTGGACGCAGTGTCTGTTGCCTGTGTCACGGGATGGCACGAGGGGTGGAAGAGGTTTTACGCAGTGTTGCGAGGTGTCACGGTGTCACGGTGTCTCGCAAGGTGTGGTGATGCAATAAAATTTACTTGGATATTAGGGGTTGTGGGGGGTATGTAAGAGCCTGATGTTGTGGATGTTATTCAGTGCATCATCGAGCATCATCGAGGATGGAGCAGCAACACTACACAAGACAGGAGGCCGACAGGATGATTGCAGGTCTCCTTATTGCAGCTGCAGCCTGTCTACTTGATGTCTATTGGAGAGGACCCAAACGCCTATAGCGACCACCTGTGCCACCGTGGCCGCAACCACCATCGACACAAATAAGCAAGAGGATTTGGTGCCGTGAATGGCTGATGAGAAGATCTATACATGGCGATTATCACCAGCTCCTAGAAGAACTAAATAAAGAAGACAAAAGGGGCTTCAAAAACTTCAAAAACTTCGTCCGGATCCAACCCGAATTGTTTTCCGAGACGGTTGAAAGGATATCTCCAAGACTAACCAAGAAAGACACAAAGACGACTTCCTCCATCAGTGGGCTTGAAACTGGCAGTCACCCTCCGCTTTCTGGCAACTGGAAACTCTGCAATATAGTTTCAGAGTCCCCAAGAGTGCCATCTGCAGATTTGTGCCTCGAATGTGCCAAGCCATCATCGACACCTACAAACCTGAAGTTATGAAGTGCCCCAAAACTCCCGAGGCATGGAAGAAGGTCGCCCAGGGACTTTCTAAGAGATGGAACTACCATAACTGTGGAGGTGCACTTGAAGGGAAGCATGTCCCAATAAAGAAACCACCAAATGGAGGATCAGTGTACTGTATCTACAAGAAGTTCCACAGTAATGTACTCATGGCCGTCGCAGATGCAAACTACAAGTTCCTGTCCGTCGACGTAGGCGCTGAAGGAGGTGCTGGCGACGGAGGAACGTGGTCTAAGTCTGACCTAAAATGAGCCATTGAAGAGAGGCGAGCCGGATTTCCAGAGGCCAGCCCATTACCTAATAATGACACCCCAATCCCCTTCCATCTGATGGGTGATGATGCTGATGAAACCGTACTCACACCAATCCCAGGTGCACCAAGAGATCTTCTGCTACAGATTATCACGCGTTCGTCGTGTGGTAGAAAATGCATTTGGCTTCCTGCAAACCAGAATGAGTGTTTAGCACCACTATGCATCAGAATCCCAAAGTAGTCAAGACAATCACCATGTGTGAATGACAATCACTCAAACAATATCCATTTGCTGCTGATGAAGTCAACTGCGAAGACGCCCAACACAATCTGGCACCTGGAGCTTGGAGGGAGGAACAGATTAGCACGCAAGGCCTTTAAATCGACGAGGACACGACTACACAAGACAATCCAAGACGACGCAAAGAGACTACCTGGCTCTATACTACCGTGGCAAGAAAGAAACTGGTATATCCCAGAGGACGACCACGGCAAGAAAGAAACTGGTATATCCCAGAGGACGACCACAAGATATATAATAATGTATAATCTATTTTTCATTTTGCTGTACATATTGTTTATTTTATTTTACTGTCCATATTGTCTATTTTATTTTGCTGTAAATATTGTCTATTTTATTTTGCTGTAAATATTGTCTATTTTATTTTGTAATATTGTCTATTTTATTTTGCTGTACATATTGTATTTTATTTTGCTGTATATTATCTATTTTTTTGCTGTACATATTGTCTATTTTATTTTGCTGTAAATATTGTCTATTTTATTTTGCTGTACATATTGTCTATTTTATTTTGCTGTACATATTGTCTATTTTATTTTGCTGTACATATTGTCTATTTTATTTTGCTGTACATATTTTCCATTTTATTTTGCTGTAAATATTGTCTATTTTTTTTGCTGTATATTGTCTATTTTATTTTGCTGTACATATTGTCTATTTCATTTTGCTGTACATATTGTCTATTTTATTTTGCTGTAAATATTGTCTATTTTATTTTGCTGTACATATTGTTTATTTTATTTTGCTGTAGTCTATTTTATTTTGCTGTACATATTGTCTATTTTATTTTGCTGTAAATATTGTCTATTTTATTTTGCTGTACATATTGTCTATTTTATTTTGCTGTTCATTATTATGATCTGCTATGTTGAAGAAAGTATACTCTCTATTTTACTCTTTTCGTTTCCATCCCTTTTATTCAGATTTGATATTGAATGAAATGGATTTTTTTTTAAAGTATAAAAGGTTGAGATATTATGAATAAGATATATGAAAAAGTATCAAATTATTTTATTTACAAGAACATACTTTAAGTTAAATAAAAATTTCTTCCAAAAATAACATGAAATATACGATTCAAATTATTTTATTTACAAGAACATACTTTAAATTAAATAAACATTTCTTCCAAAAATAACATGAAATTTACGAATCAAATTATTTTATTTACCAGAACATACTTTAAATTCAATAAAAAAATCCAAAAATAACATGAAATATACGATAATAAATAATCTTGGTCGCTTTCGGTTTCGATGCTCCCGGGGTTTCCAGACCCGAGGAGGAGCCACTTCTTCTCCCGCGGGACCGATCTGAAGGCGGCGTCGGGTCGAGGATCGAGAAGGGCGACGGGCTGGGGCGTGATATCGGGATCACCCCTGGCGTCCAAGGTGGCTGCTGCTGCTGCCTGCCACGGGACCCTGCGGCGACTTACGGTGGTGTGTCTCACGGCCTCTCTCGCGCAGTGTTGCGACGGCGCCACACCGTGCCACACCGCGACACAAATTTTAAAAGTTTCAAATTTCTTTCGACGTCGTGCCACGTGGCCCGTGTATGCGGGTTTTTCTTACTGCGTCCCACGAGGTATTTTGCTGCCTGGTCGCCCTACCTAGGATGATGGCAACGTCAATAATAATAATAAAATAATAATAATAATAATAATAATAATGATGATAACAACAATAATGAGATTAAGGGTAATGAAATTGATTGTGATGCTAATGATAATGAAATTGATTGTGATGCTAATGATAATGAAATTGATTGTGATGATGAAATAATGAATGAATGATACAATGACGATGTTAATGATATAAAATGATAGTAATAATATTAATGTTAATGATAATAGTAATAATAGCAATGCTGATAACAATAATACCAGAAACAGCAAAAATAACAACAGTAATGCAAATAAAAGTAATAATGATAAGACATAATGATAATAGTAATGATAATGATTATAGTAATCATAGAATAATGACAATAACGATAATAATAATATTAATGATAATAATGATAAAGATATTAATACTGATAATAATGATGATGATAATAATAAAAATGATAATGATAATGAAAATAATGATAGTAGTAGTAATAATGATGATAATACTGATACTAATGTTAATACTGATAATAATTATGATAACAGTAGTAGTAGTAATGCTAATTGTAATAATAATGAGAACATTGTTGCTATTATTTTTTTATTATTGTTATTATTATTATTATTATTTTCATTATTACGATCATTATCATAATAATCATTATTATAACAATGATAACGAAGTAATGGTGACTGATAGTGATGATAAAAATAATGATTGTAATGATAATGATGATGATGATGACAATAATAATAAAAGTAATAATTGATATAATGATGATGATGACAATGATAATAATAAAAGTAATAACTGATATAATGATGATAATGATGATGATGATAATAATAGTAATTATGATGATAATGATAAAACTAATGGCAATGGTAGTAATCATAGTGAAAATAATGATAATGCAATGATTATTATCATGATAATGATGATGATGGTAATAGTAGTAATAATGATGATGATGATAATGATAATAGTGATAACACTTAAGTAACAACAATATCAAAGAAAACAATAATGATAATGATAATAATTTGTATAATCAGAATTGTAATAATATCAGTGATGATATTGATAACGATAATAATGATAATGGTAATACTGTTAATAATGATAATGATGATAATGATAACAGTATTTATGGTAATGATAATAATAATAATGGCAATGAGAATAATAATGATGATAATGATACTGTTTGCAATTATAGTAACGGTAATTATGACAATAATAATGATAAGAATAATAGTGATAATGGGTGATAATGGTAATGATAATAATGATGGTGATTATAATGATGATCATTGTTTTTATTTTAAAAAATACTGATGACAATAATAATAACGGTAAAAATAGCAACACTTTTTATGATGACAATAGTGATGATGAAGATAAAGGCATTAACAATAATAGAATGATGATAATAATAGTAATAATCAAAGTACATCTAACAAGGTAGTTCCACTTCCATTGAGCCTGTTGGACCCAAAAATTATATTGACCTTTTCCTAAGTGATATTCTGGCCGATGTGAATTGCAAGGAACTTTTCCTTATCATAAATAAAAATGGGGAATCTTTGATTTACTTCTGGTAATTATAACAATATCGAGTAAATTATACAAATGATTATGTATCCAGCTATATCCCAAAGCGCGTTCTTATAAGCTAAACGTGACGTCATTAGATCCACCCATTTTTATTTGATCCGGTCAGTCTATTATATGGCAAGTATTTTTTGTGCCTTTTCTTTGAAAACGGTTCACTAATAACAACGGTAGAAAAATAAAATGAAAGAAAACCAAGAAAAAATAAAGAGATTTTTAATATTCGCAATGAATAAAAGCTTACCTCGGGAGTTGCCAACTAGGATGTTCTTTAAGGAGTAGAGCTACCTTTTTCAAACTACCTTGGGAATAATGATAAAGTAATGATGATAACTATAATGATAATAGTACTAGTAGTAGTAATAATAATGATAATAGTAATAATAATAATGATAATAATAGTAATAATAATAATGATAATAATAGCAATAATAGTAATAAAAAATTATGATAATAACAATCATGATAATAGTGGCAGTAATGATAATGATAATAATGATAATAATAATAATAATAATAATAATAATAATAATAATAATAATAACAATGATGATAATGACATTAATAAGAATGATATAATCAATGATAGCAATGATGATAATGATATAGATAATGATGTTAAGGATAATAACAACAATCAAAGAAATAATATAAAGGAAAATACTTCTGATGTTAATGATTGTAATTACAATGACGTATAATGATGATAACAAAAATAAAGATTACTATAACAAAATTGTACATCTAGAGCGAGCACAAATTTTGACAATATTGATTTTCTATTCAAGAGTCAAAACGCAAGTAAGGTAGGCCACACACAACACACACACACACACACACACACACACACACATATATATATATATAATATATATATATATATATATATATATATATATATATATACATACATACACACATATATGTACACACACGCACACACACACACAACACACGCACATACACACACACACACACACACACACACATACACACACACACACACACACACACAATATATATATATATATATATATATATATATATATATATATATAATATATTTATTTATTTATCCTAAGTATGTGTATGTTTAGATACTGTACATGTTTCCATGTGTAGCTGTGTGTGTGTATGAGAGAGATAGAGATAGAGATAGACAGATAGATAGATAGATAGAGAGAGAGAGAGAGAGAGAGAGAGAGAGAGAGAGAGAGAGAGAGAGAGAGAGAGAGAGAGAGAGAGAGAGAGAGAGAGAGAGAGAGGAGAGAGAGAGAGAGAGAGAGAGAGAGAGAGAGAGAGAGAGAGAGAGAGAGAGAGAGAGAGAGTCATTCTGTTTCGCTATTCAGGTAGGTGGAAAGTTGTGGCGTATCTACATTGATAGCGAAAAAGAATACATTCTCTCTCTCTTTATCTATCTATCTCCTCTCTCTCTCTCTCTCTCTCTCTCTCTCTCTCTCTCTCTCTCTTCTCTCTCTCTCTCTCTCTCCTCTCTCTCTCTCTCTCTCTCTCTCTCTCTGATTTGCTATTTGCCGGTATACCCGGTATATCTAGATGGGTAGGCTGTGTTTATGAGCGTATTTTCAATCTTCATTTCATTCATACAGACTGTAATAATGTTTGTTTTATATGTATCTTTTGCCAATTCCGTGCTTACAAAATCATATGCAGCAGAGCGGAATCATATAACTTGAAGTCCTTATTTTCCCAATTCAGCTTGTGCCGCCATATACACGGCTGGGACACGAAAAGATGGACAAAAATCAATCATGTACGAAGAAGACTAGCCAATCTTTCCATTTGCAATTGATTCATAAAAGCATCATATCTCTGCAATAATTCGCCATTGCTGTCATTTCCGCCATATTTCCCTTTGCAGTACGAATGCTCTGAACTTTTTAAAAACCTTAATATTGGTACGAAGCTGTGAATTCATTGTTGCCTGGTTACTGAAATCCCTGAGGAAATCAATTCTAAAGAATATTCAGCCTATTGCAGCGATCATAAAGGTAGGATGGCAAAGATATAATCCTTTTGATTTAGAATGGGGTTACGTAAGGGGGCCAATCACCCCTCCTCAATGTAGAAGTAACCGCTAGCGCCAAAACCCCGCAGCTATTTTCGTTATTATTTTGAAAAAGGAGCTATACCACTCACTCCTAATAACATAGGTCGTATTATAAGGATTGAACATATCTTTCGTGCTTACAAGACTTAGAGATCAAGAGAGAAATTTTATTACTTTTCCTTCTTTTTTTAATGTGGATCATCGTGTGGATCTTCGTCGCATTTGCTTCCGCTCAAAACAAACCCAAACAAACATGGCAGACGCAGAAGACCAATTGCGGGTAACATATTTTCCCTCGTATTTTTTGCTTCTTAGAATATACTTAGACGATTTTTTCTGAAGTCTTGGTAAAATAGAGACATGCTTTAACGGATTCATGTTCTTATGACTGCTTTTCGAGTGGGATTAAAGTGGAAAATATGGAATGACACTCTCCCGTTTTCTTGCCGATAGGTTTTCTTCCGTTTTTTTTCCGGGACTGTCAAAGCAGAGTGAAAATTTCGACTCCCTGTCTGCTTTTAGTAATTTACTACGTTTTCATTTCGTCTTTCATGGAGCTCGATTACCCATTTTACGCGTGGTTGGTTTGTAAATGTCAAATGTCAATATATTTTCGAGTAAATTGGGAGACAACATTGCCGTGGATTATTTCTTTTTTAAAAACTGTCACATTGTATTGGAATTGTGATAAGTAGTACGTAGCGATTATAAGTTTAGGAATAATTATTCTTAAATATGACGAATGTTAATATTAATTTCATTGGTGTTATCAGGTGTTAATTGACTGAAACCTATATGTCCTGTAATAGTATTCTATTTTAAGAATTTATTGTGGCACCTTATTTCACTACAGGTTTAATGATAGTTTTGTTTTGTTTTATTTTTTGTAAATATATACATGTTTTAAGGTATATTTTCCATCAAATACCATTCTGTTTGTTAGATTGTATTGGCAGATGGTTGGTTGTTTTGATTATTCATTTTGGATAATGCCCTTGCTACATTATTTTTATTTATTTATTTATTTATTTTTTTTTTGGAGGGGGGATGCAAATGTACACATCCAAATAATGATGTTGCATACACTTTCTCAAAAGTATTATTTGATGCATAGTAACTACTTCATGATTGTCACCATTTGCAGTTGATCTGGTAGTTACTGATATATTGAGTTAGCAATGCTGACTGATATATGTGATAACAAGCAATATATTAGTAGAGAGAATATTCATTGGAAATTGATACTTTTTTCTAAGTTCTGCCAACTGTTTTGCATTTCCAGAGAATGGTTATGACCTTTCGGGTCTCAGAGCTACAGATGCTTCTGGGATATGCGGGGAAGAACAAAACAGGGCGCAAGAATGAATTACAGAGCAGAGCCATTGAAATTGTGAGATTACGGAACCCTGCCATTCAAGCAAAGATCAAAGAGCTGTACAAGAGTATCCAGTAAGTGGCCAAAGTTTTTTATCCATTGGACATGTGTGGTTTTCTGCATTTGTGTGTCTTGTTTGTAGTTTGATAGTGCATGTGGTCAGATTAAGGCTTATGTATAGAATTGCGGTAAAGAGCTTGCATGTGTAGTGTTCAGTAGCATTACCTGTCCCCTTCAATATTTATTTTCTATTATTATCTATGTTCTTAAATTTAGTTTTTGTGTTCATTAGAGTTTTTATTTCCTGACACAGAATTTAAAATCATTAGCTGATAGAAGGATATCTTGTTTCCTTAAACATTCTCAGTCTTTCCCACTCTTTCCCTGTCCCTTACTACTACTACTACTTCTTCTTCTTCTTCTTCTTCTTCTTCTTCTTCTTCTTCTTCTTCTTCTTCTTCTTCTTCTTCTTCTTCTTCTTCTTCTTCTTCTTCTTCTTCTTCTTCTTCTTCTTCTTCTTCTTCTTCTTCTCTTCTTCTTCTTCTTCTTCTTCTTTTTTCCTTTCCTCGCTCCTCTTCCTCCTTTTTTCTCCTTTTTTTTCTCTTTTCTCCTTCCTTCACCATCTCCTTTTCTTTCTCTTCCTCCTCTTCCTCTTCCTGCTCCTCCTCCTTCTACTCCTCTTTTTCATTTTTATTTTCATTTTCATCCTCCTCTTCCTCTTCCTCTCCCTGCCTCCTCCTCCTTCCTGCCTCTTCCTCTTCTCCTCCTCCTCCTCCTCTCCTCTCCTCCTCTTCCTCTTCCTCTTCATCTTCTTCCTTCCCATCTCCTCCCCTTCCACCTTTTTCCTTCTTCTTCTACTCTCCCCTTTTTTGTCGTCCTCCTTACCTGCTCCCTTCCTTCATCCTCCTCTCTTTCCTCCTCATCCTTATCTCCTCTCTGCTGCCTCCTCCTCCATTTTTTGTTTTCCTCTCTTTGCTATCTTTTCTCCCCTCTCCTCCTCCTCCTCCTCCTCCTCTCCTCCTCCTCCTCTCTCCTCCTCTCCTCCTCCTCCCTCTCCCCTCCTCCTCCCTTCTTCTCCTCCTCTCCTCCCCTCCTCCCCCTCCCCTCCTCCTCTTCCCTCTCCTCCTCCTCTACCCCTCTCCCTCTCCCCCTCTCCCTCCTCTCCCTCCCTCCTCCTCTCCTCCTCCCTCATCATCCATCTCCCTCCTCCTCTCCTCCTCCTCCTCCTCCTTCATCCCTCCTCCCATTCTCCCTCTCTCCCCCTCCATCTCCTCTCCCTCCTCCATCTCCTCCTCCTCCTCCTCCATCTCTCCTTCCCCCTCCTCCTCCTCTCTCCTCTCTCCCTCCCCCTCCCTCCTCCATCCCCCTCTCCTCCTCTCCTCCCTCCTCCCTCCTCCTCATCTCCTCCTTCCTCCTCCTCCTCCTCCTCCTCTCCTCCTCCTCCATCTCTCTCCTCCTCTCCTCCTCTCCCTCCATCCCTCCTCTCTCTCCCTCTCCTCTCCATCTCCTCCTCCTTCCATCTCCTCCTCCTCTCCTCTATCTCCTCTCTCCTCCTCCTCCATCTCCTCCTCCTCCTCCTCCATCTCCTCCTCCTCCTCCTCCATCTCTCCTCCTCCTCCTCTCCTCCATCTCCTCCTCATCTCCTCCTCCTCCTCCTCCTCTCCTCTCCTCTTCCATCTCCTCCTCCTCCTCTCTCTCCTCCTCCTCCATCTCCCCCCTCCTCCCTCACTCCTCCTCCTCCTCCTCTCATCTCTCCTCCTCTCCTCCTCTCTCCATATCCTCCTCCTCGCTCCTCTCCATCTCCTCACTCCTCCTACTCCTTCTCCATCTTCCTCTTCCTCCATCTTTCGCTCCTTCAATGCTCCTCCTCTCCATCTCCCCTCCTCCTTCTTCTCCTCCTCCCTCTTCCTCTCCTCCCCACTCCTCCCTCCCTCCTCCTCTTGCCTCGCTCTCATGCTCCTCCTCCTCCTTGCTCCATCTCTCTCCTCGCTTCATCTTCACACTCTCCTCCTTGCGACTCCTTCTGCATGCTCCTCGCTCTTCGCTACCTCCATCTCCTCCTCTTCCTCCTCCATCTCTCCTGCCTGTCTTCGCTCGCTGCGACATGACGGGGGCTCCCTCTTCCTCTGCTCCACTCTTCCACTGCACTGCTTCTGCTCCTCGCTATCTCCTCCTGCTTTGAGCCTCCTGCATGACTCTTCGCTCTTCCCTCCATTTGCCCTCTACTGCATTGGCCTCCTCCAAATCTCCTGCCTCCCCTCCTCCATTCTCCTCCTCTTCCTCCTCCTCCACTCTCTCCTCTTCCTCGCTCCTCTATCTCCTCCTCTTCCTCGCTCCCGCCCACCATCTCCGCCCTCGCTGCCTCCTACGCCTCCATTTCTGCCTCAAATTTTTCCTTCCTTTTCTTCAAAATAATCTTAATCTTTTGCCCTCCCCTCGACCTTTCTCTTCTCTTCTCTTCGTTCTCTCGGACCAGGTCTATCGCAGTTGGTCAGTCTCTCGTCTCCCCTCTGCTCTTCCTGCTCGGTCATCTCTCTCGTCTCAGGTTGCTCGTTCATCAGTCCGACGCCGAGTCTCTCTCGTCTGCTCTCTGGCTCTCTCCTGCCCTCCTTCCTCCACTTCCTTCCTCTCCTCTTCCTCCTGCCCTCCCTCCTCCCTTAGCCTCCCTCCGCTGCCTCCTCCCTCTCTCCGCTCTCCCTACTCAGCCTCTGCCTCTCGCTCTCGCATCTCCGCTCATCTCTCCGCTCTCCTCTCGCGCTCGTCCCTCTGCCTCTCCCTCTCCCTGCCTCCCCTCTCGCTCTGTCTCCCTCTGCTCTCTCTCACCGTCTCTCCTTCTCTCATGGCATCTCTGCTCAATCTCTTCTGCCGTCTCTCTCCCTCTCATCGTCTCTCTCGGACCTGCTCTCTCTCGTCTCCTTAGGCTCAAATCTCTTCTCTCTGCTCCTATCCTATCCTTCCTCACCACCCTCCTGCCATGCTCCCATCGCATACCCTCCCATCAACCTGCCCTCCCCTGCTCTCTGCTCCATTCCGCTTCAGGCGCTCCTCACATCCTCCCTCCCCTCCCTCCTCGCAACTGCTCTCCTCCCGCTCCGGCGCCTGCCGCAGACTCAGCCTCCCTCCCGTCCCTGCCATACCCTCCTCCCGTCCGCCACTCTCTCTCTGCTCTCTCGCTCATGCTTGCATGTGCGTAGGGCCAGCTATCAATCAGGTCTCCATACATCTCCATCTAGTAGGAGTTATCAAGTCTAGGAATATCATGCTCTCTCTCATCTCTCTGTCACGATCATCTCGAGAAATGCTCTCTCTCTCTTCTCATCTCTGCTCGCTTCTCCGTCTCGCCGTCTCCTGCTCTCTCATCTCCTCTCATCTCCTCCTCTCTCGTCCTCTGCGTCTCTCTGCTCTCTCCAGCATCTCTGCTCTCTCTCCTCACTCTGCTCTCTCATCATCCTCCTGCCCGTCATCTGCTTCCTGCCTCCTCCGCTCTTTCCTTCTTCCATCTTTCTTTACCCTCCTTCCTGCGTCGCTCCTCCCTCTACTCTCCTTCCCTCCTCTTCTTCTCTCTACTAACCCATCCTCCTCTCACCCCTCTCCCGCTCCTCCCGTCTCATTCCCCCCATTCCGCCTGGCTTTTATTATGAGGGAGAAAGAATAGCTTTGGTAAGATTTATTGATTGACTAGTCCATGAATGTATTGACTTTTTTTTATTGGGATTGTCTCTAATAGCCAGAGAGCAAGGGAAGGCAAAATGGCCTTAATGTTTTGTAATCAGTTTTATATTCTTCTCTTCCTCTCCTCTCTTCCTCCTCCTCCTTATCTCCTCTTTCTCTTCAACAAAAGAGATGATATAGATAAAGGGAATTTTTATGGTAGTGTAGGTCTGATTGTTTTACATATTGAAGCAGGTTCTTCCTGGTCTCTGAATTTATATTTTTACAATTAAAAGATCTATGTGAATGGAAAGTTACAATATAAACTATTACACATCTAATGGGTCCATAGCTTGTATCTGTCCTCTTTGTGATAAAACAAATCACACCCAGAGTTTATATTTTTTCATAGCATGAATTTTCCATATAGGATGGCTATTTGCTCAAGAGTACCACTCATAACCTTAGGAGTGAATCTGTTGGATCCTGGTGCCTTGTATCCTGCATGTGGACCAAAATTCAGGTATTAGTTTTACTTGTAGGTCGAGCCCATATGAACACTCGCGTATGGTAACAAGACTCTACCCCCAACACCCCCTTACAAATATTGTCTTCACCTTGGTATGCACAGCAAGATTGAGCTGAAACTTGGAAGCATCGAGTGGACTTAAGCTGTGAGGGTCACTTTCTGCTGTATTTTTTCATTTATTCGTTGAGTTACTGTTCATGTCTGCAAAGTATTTCTTGTACCAATGACTGTAACTTTATGTCCTCTATAGGAATGTTAGCTTCAATTCGCCCCAGTTTAGTGCATCCATACTGTAAAGATTAAACTTTTTTCCATATTCTTTTTCCATTTTCCAAACTCTATTTATTTGTCATTTGATAGGCTCTATCAATATAGCAATAGGCTGTTTTTCTTGAGCAGACCCAAACAGTGAATAACATTGTTCTTTTTGTATTTTTTTATATATTCGTAGTATTCAGTTATCTGACCTGTGGTGCAGGAATAGGATCCTGAGCATGGAAATAGTGTCCCCCATGTAGCTGGCACTCTTCCAATAATGGCTCATGGGATATTCCACCCTCGTTTACCGGTAGAAAGAACGTAAGAGCCCCTTCCTTACATGCACACTTAGTCTGATCTCTCTCCAAGGGGTTTTTGCAATCATGACAAGTCATTCCGGTCTCCACGGCCCTCAGCCCAATTTTTGCACAACATTCATGGCAAGTCATTCTGGTCACGACGGCCTTCAGCCCAATCTTTACACAACAGCATATTCCCCATCACCAGGATCCAATGAGTTAACAGTGCAGGAATCACTTATTATCAGATTTCTAGCATGATTAAGCAGAACGGAAAGGATGTATTTACATGTATGTGAAAGTTTAGGGAGTTGGGGGGGTGGCTGGAAGAGTGAAGGATTAGTGGAAGCGAAGCAATTTTTGTGTGATGTATTGTAAAAGACGAAGAAAAAATAATAATCATGAATTGAATGTGCATTTCTAGTTTTAAATCAGATTTTGGCTTTTGTTTCATACCTCAAGGAAAATCATACTGGCAGTATTGTTCAGTGTAAATGTACATTTTTTATCTAGAAAATGTTTGTCTTGTAAAATAAATGTATATTATCTTATTTGCTTATCCTTCTCGTCGTCCTTCTCGATCCTAGTTTTTCTCTCGCTCTGTCATCTCGGTCCTTCTCTGCTCTCTCCTCGCTCCCTCCTCTCTCTCCTGCTGCCCTTCCTCTGCTCTGGCCTCTCTCGTCCTCTCCGCGCTCCTCTCTGCTCCTCTGCCTGCCTTTTCTCGATCAGAAGCCTCCAACCTAGTAGAATCCATTCGGCTCTCATCTCTCTCTGCTCATTCTCTCTCTCCTTCCTCGTGCTCTTTCTGCATCTCTCGTTCTCTCTTCTTCTCTCCTCGTCGGCTCCTCTCTCTCTGCTCTTCTCTCGCTCGTCTTTCTCTCTGCGTCTCTCGTCTCTCCTCTCCCTTCTCTCTTCATCTCGCCTCTCCTTCTGGCTGCATTGCTCTCCTCTGCCTTCTTTCTGCTCTTCTCTCTCTCATTTCTTTCTTTCTCTGCTTTCTGTGCTTCTCCTTCTGGCTTCCTCTTCCTCTGTCTTCTTCTCTCGCATCTTGGATCTACTCTTCTTCTTTCTCTCTCGTCGGCTTGCTGTCTCCTGCTCTTTCTGTCTGCCGCTCTCTCCTCTCTCCTCTCTCCTCTCTCGCTCGTGCTCCTCTCTCTCTGGCTCATCTCTCTCGCTCTTCGTCCTCTGCGATGAAGAGTCGCTCTGCTTCCCTTCTCTCCGTGGCTCTCACTGCCTCTCCTCTCTCCTCTCTCACTCTGCTCTGCATCTCTCCTCGATCTGCTCTCTCGCGTCTCTCTTATCTCTCTCTTCGTCTCTCTTCTGCTAATCGTTTCTCTCACTCTCTCTGCGTCTGCGGCTGCATCCTCCTCGTCTCTCTGCTCGTCGGTCTGCTCGTCAGTCTATCTCATCCTCTCTCTCCTCTGGTCCCTCTCTGCTCTCATCCCCTCCCTCTCGCTTTCTCTGGCCCTCTAGTCAGCGCTCTCGGCTCTCCGAACCTTCTTGTCCCTCTCCTCTCCTCCTTTCCTCGCGCTCACTCGCTCCTGCCCTGCGCCTCTTACCCGCGCTCTCGCCTCTCTTGCCCTCTTCCAGATCCGCTTCCCCGAGTCCTTCGGCTCGCTTCTCTCTCCCCCTGCGCCCCTTCTTTCTCCCCGCTCATTTCCCGGCCCTCAACTTCCTCTTCCTCCTCCCTTCTTTCTCTTCCCTCTTCCCCTCGTCCCTGCTCCTATCCACCAAAAGCTCCCAGACACTTACTATCTTACTTTCTTTTTATTATTCTGCTGTGTCTTGACATGTTATTTTCAATTGTTTCAACAGAGTCAAATTAAATAATGGTATATGTGTATGTTGAATTGGGGTTTAACATGAAGGATAGCATATAAACTACAAAGCATTAAGAATTGTCTCAGTCTTTATTTTGCCTGAGGTTTTGATTTTGACAGTCTACTGTACTGCACCAGGGCAATTGATTTTTTATTATTATTATTTTTTTTTATGACAAAAGATGAAATGCTGGTAATTTTCTAGGTCTTTCATGTAGCATGTTAGACTTCACATCCACGTATTTCCTGTTGTTTTATTAGCAAAAAAATATGTGCATATGCTTTACTGTTCCTCCTCTCCCCTCTATCTTGTCATGATTTCCAGGTGCAAAACTCTGCATGTCTAATCTAAAACCTACTTCAAGATTTAACCATTTCATGAACCTGATGATGATTAGTCCCTTTGGTCTCCCTTTTAAAATAATTTTGTTAACTCATAGCCTATAAATGACATGGGGTTCATGTTAATGGCTTACTAGGTTGTGGCTCTGGGTGGCATGTTATCCATGTCATTGCCGACTTAGGTTCAGTTCCGGGTGGCAGGTCATTCACATCATGTTATGATGATATGTGCATTACATTTTATGCTGTTCATTTTAAGGAACCCTCTTGCTCACACCAGATGCCTTATAGCAGTGCCTGAGGGAGAACGTAATGTGTAATGCTATGATTGGCTCTTGGTTGTGTATAGGCCAAATATTAGTACATAAATCATTTGCCTGCTTTGACTGGAAGATATCATGCTCCAAAACATGGTGCTCTCTTGATGCTGATGTGGACCTGTAAGTAACCATCACTTCTGATTACGAGACTAGTCTCCTTGTTTCAGCTATTCTGTTTCTTTTGGCAATCTGCAAGTGTGACTGTCATGAAGTATGACACACAAAAGAGAAGTGCTAAAGCTGTGATGGTGGCTGGATTGTATATCACTGCATCCAATCTCATATTTTGTAAAAATAAGATTTGAAAAAATTTGTGATATTGAAATTTTGCAATCCTTCAACAAAATCATATTCAGTTATGTACACGGGAGTGTAACATACCTTATTTATTGAAATGGACTCTTATGTACATAATCAGGCTAATACAGGTTCAGTCTAGCAACTTATATGCAAAATCATGTTTTGCATACAAGTGATATAAAAGAAAAACACTTCACTTTATTGATGCACTGTGGAAAGTGCCATGCACTGGCTGTGTCTGATAAAGGCCCTGGAAGCAAGCCCAGTTGGTAGCGCATAAAACCCAGAGCAGAGGCTAAGTGAACCCCATATTCTTCCAGAGGCTATAGATTAACATGTCCCTTTTTTATTTGTTGATTTATTTCTACCCTCTCCCTAATGATATGCACAAGAATCTCCCAGTGCTCAAAATAAGATGGGTTCTCACTTACTCCAATCATTGTTGAAATGTGACAGTCATTGAGAAAGGAACTCATTGGGTTGAGTAATTCACAAAGACTACCAGGGTTAATCTGTTAAAATAAGGTTTTGATACTGCTTGCCAGTTCACATTTTAGGTGAAATTTACCCATTATGTGATTGGAGTACAGTATAGGTTCTAACATTAGAGAAATTAATAGAGTATTGAATAAAGTATTGATGCTAAGAATACTGCACTGTAAGATATCTTAGTGTGAATGTAAATCTAATGTTCTTAAAAAGTGCTGCAGTGTAAGGAAGTAGTAGTGAGTAGAGTTTTCTTTCCTTCACTTGTATGATTGCAGAGAACTGGGTTGAAGAAGAAGTTATCACAATTTATCAAACCTTTGTTTTCCCTTGAAAGAGATCACTGTGGCATCTCACTGAAGCATAGTTCGGGGCATTTGATAGTGGAGCATTGCACATTTTTTCCTCTCTAGTGAACATATTAGTTTTTCTTGTTTGGTCTCTAGTTCTCATAGAATTTATATCCTTAATCTATAATTTTTGGTGGTTGTGCTCTTAGAATTTGTGTCCTTAACCTATATTTTTTGGTGGTTGTTTCTCTTAGATTTAAATGTTACTTTTCTTTATCCAATTTGTGATATGAAGATCATGATTTTGGTAACAGGTGATAAATTGAAACCATGTCTTTAGATATTTGATTCTTTTCTAGGTGTTTTAGTGGTTGATATCATATTATATTGTGTAGAGAATTGTATGGATTCCCTCATTACGTATCTCAGGTTGTAGGAGGTGTGGGAGAAGTTGAAGAATGATATATGTTTGGGAGATTTGATTTAGAAGGTTTAAGTGAGCCATGTGTAAATGAAGACCCCCTGTGCTACAAAAAGAGTAACATGCACCCTTAATTTTAATGTACAGACTTGTCAGTGCCTTAACTTTATAGTGAAAAACCGACTCTCCTTGTCTTTGTCAGACCTGAAAAGAGTTTTTTGTAACTTGTGTGTTCTTTTAGTATTTGGTAGATAATTGAGACCCCTATGGTACAACAGAAGAAAATCCACGTCTTTTTTAAAATTCATTCAGTCATTTTTTATAACACTGCCTTTTTCACTTCGTATGTGGGGAATACAGCAGAATAGAAGGGTGGATGCATATGTTGGATAAACATGCCTGGTATATGAGTAACTAATACTGGGAGAGGAATTTAGATATTAGCCTTTTTTTTCTTTCTTTTTTTTTCTTTTTTTTCTTTTTGCTTTTTGCAAAGGGTATGAATAGACTAAGAAGAGTTTTTTGTTGAAATTTCTAAGATTGAGACGGAAGGTAAGTGTATATATGCTTTCCCAGAGACATATAAGGGAATCTAGAGAGAATGCTAGTAAAGGACAGATAATTACTTCCTATCATGTCCCTTTCCTTTTAAAGATTAACAGAATGATATTTGTATAAACTGAATCTTATATCTCCTCTACCAACCACATGGAATTTCTATGTCTTGAATATCTAGGAAGGAAGGGTCTAGAAGTGGAATTGGCAAATAAAGAAATGAGTAGCAGGTAAGAAGTAGGTTGTTTAGAGCAAGGATGTAATTAAAAGGAATTCATTGAAAATTCGTAATACTAGAGATAAGAATCAGTAAAAGAAGTTATTGCTCAGATACTGATGGATGCATACTATGAGAATTGATAAAAGGAAGTCTGACTTGTCGCACATCTGCAGCTTGGTACCATAGGGGTGAAAGGAATGCTATAATGGCTTTCCTGTATGTTGTTTTGCATGGCTGTCACAAGGGGTCTGTATCATAAAGATGTAATTTGTTTACTAGTAGTGGGTAACATGTTTAGTGTGGGATTGACATGAAATAAGACTTCAAAATCTAGGCTGATACCCTGTAGTTTGAAGCAGATATTTCATGTCACTTTTGCCTTGTAAGAGTCAGCTGGATGGGAAGTATATGTACAGGATGTAAATGTGCTTCATAACATTCTCCTCGCCATTTGCCTTGCCTTCAAATTCTGTGACATCTGTTTTACTCCCAACAAAATTCAATTTTTTTGTTTGTTGATGCAGGAATGTGCATTTATTTTGGCAGCAAGTCTATTGATTTTTTTTTTTTTTTTTTTCATTTTGGATTTATTTATTGGCAAGCTCTTTTTTTTCTGCATGTCAAAACATGCCAAAGAAGGCTATCCAGCTGACTACGTGTCAGAGGCAAATTTTCAATTTTTTGTGACATTGGACAACTAACACATGCTAATGTGTAGTCTCCTTGTGTTTTTCTTTGCTTAGACTAGAGATGATGTC
>NW_020869163.1:55000-62500 GCF_003789085.1 Penaeus vannamei
TGAGGTAGCAAAATTTACTGATTCAGAGTCACTACTTCACAACAATTTAAGAGCAGAAAACCAGCCTTACATCCCATTCACACTTTGAGCAGTGCAAGTGGGGTTCTCATTAAAAACATTATGTGCATCAGTTAGTGGCTGTTGGCTGTTCAGGATGAGTCAGTGCACATAACCCTGGGAATGGGTAGTTTTTCAATATTTTAAGGTCAGGATTTATCAAATGATCTGTAATGGTGAATGTTAGTTTCTTGCATAGTCAAAATTAGTTATTTTGTAATTGGTATTTCTTGTCTGTTACATTGTAAATTGGTGTTAAGTGCATTGATCTGTGCAAAAAAGAGTTGGAGGCAGGGAGGAGAAGGTGAAAAAGATGAAAAAAGAGAGACAGACAGACAGAGACAGTCTGTGTCTCTCTTTGTATGTTAGTGTCTTTGCATCTGTGTATCAGTCTGTCCACAAGGTCCATTGGATGAGACTGTCAGCAACACTTTCCATTTGGAAACAAACATATGGTGATTTCTTGTATATTCTAGTTGTGATTTTAATAAGACTAAAGATTTAGAATGTAATATACATCTTGAAAATAACACTACTAATGCAGCATAATGTCTTTAGCTCCTCAGGGTTCAGGTCGATATCAAGAGTCCACCTTCAGTTTCTCCCTTACTCCACAACAAGCCAACAGAATTGCCAACTCTAGAGATTTACGGCCGGGCAGACAAGACTACTCCGTTCAGGTGAGGTTCCCTCTCCCTACAATCAGTGGTTTTGGTTTGCTACAAGAGAGATCATGACATCTTTATTGTTGGCTTTCACATGTCTCACTTGCCCTCCCTTTCTTAATAAGATAAATGGATGGCTAAGTATTTGTCACATGTTTTAACAATTGGTGAGCTTACCTCTATTTTGGTTGAACTATCATATGAAATGAAGAATGATGATGATGATGATTGTTTTTTATTGTTTGCTTCTTTTGTTATGTGAGCTGAAATACAGTATGGTTAAATTGTGATATTTATTACCTTTAAAAACCACCTCAGTCCTGTGTTTAGAATATAAATACAAGAGAACATAATCAGTATCTTCACTCTTTAGCATGTTTTCAACCAGTCTAATTATGTATACATACTGCCTCTTCTTATTATTTATAGTTTTTAAAATTACCATTGATTGCCAAGAATTTATTACTTCTAGATTATCGCTATTTGGAGTAACGTATCTACTTTCAGGTTCAGATGAGGTTTTGTTTGCTGGAAACTACTTGTGAGCAAGAGGACAATTTCCCACCAAATATAGCAGTGAAAATAAATGAAAAGATGTGTCCATTACCGGTTAGTTTTCCTATTTGTGATCTGTTTGTATCTCATAGTATCTACATATATTTTATGATGAACCTTATAGCTTACCTGATTTTTTTATTGAATTAATTGAAGTGCAGCTTTGGTAGTAAAGGAAATATGAAACTGTAATGATTGGAGTTGGCTTAGTCACATTGGATGGTAAAATTAAAAATTATATATTTCACTTTCGTCAACTGACAAGCAATCTAGTCTTATGTTGAAGAGTATAGTTTAGTTTCATCCTTGCACACTTGTTTGTATTTTAGTTCAATAAATCTAGAGGGATTAGTAGTTTAATTGGTATTTATAGAATAGACAGTTTTATTACAGATATAAACTTGGTCTTATATAGATATATGAATTATACTCCAAAAGAAAAGTATGCTAATGTGTTTGATAATATTGCATATCACACTGCAGATGAATGTTGTAAACCTTTCCTTTTGTAGACTCCAATCCCCACAAACAAGCCAGGAGTTGAACCCAAACGACCGTCTCGCCCAGTGAACGTGACTGCCCTATGCCGCATATCCCCCACAGTAACAAATCGTATACAGGTATGAAGAGAGGGGTATCAGACTTGGTTTTGTTTGTATGGTCATGGAAGTAAAACTCCTTACTCTGGAAAGCCACAGTTAGGGCCTGGCAGGCAGACAACAAAAGGCTATATATATAGCTTGGTTATCGTCTGTACAAATGATTTAGTTTTGAAGAGTGTGTTATGAAATGAGGATTTAATATCTTGCTACCAGATTCCATATATTCCTTTGGCTGATGATCCCCTCCTCAGAAAACAGCTAGCCAGTCAGAAAATTAGGATTAATCTCTTGGCATGGGAAATCTGCAATAGTTATGAGGATGATTTTTACATAATGTATGTGGTCTTCATAGATATTTTTTGTGTATAGATTTTGTAGAGTTATATTTGGTGGTAATGTGAATCATTGGAGGGATTTGTTGTACCCAGAGTATTTTATTGAGACACGTTTCAGCCCGATTTTATGAGATGAATTTTTTTGAAACGGCTTTCTTTCACAAATCTAGTAAAATCATGTTATATTATATAATACTTACCTTTCCAATTTTTTATGATATTGTATGCTCTGGAGTAATATGTATGTGGTAAAGCAAAGCAATTGGATGTCTGTTTTTACCTTTGGTCACAGTTTTTAACTTGTGTAAGCCTGAAAATTTTTGCCAGAGTATGAGGGTTACAAAGAGAAAACTGTGCAATGAGTAGTTACTTCTTGATTTTTAATAACTGGTTGAAATTTGGATTGAAAGTATTTCAAATATAATATGTTGTAGTTATTATGATATATATTATTTTCTGATTGTCACACAGGTATCATGGGCGTCTGAATATGGCCGCTGCTATGTCATATCTGTGTACCTGGTTCAGAAGCTGACCTCAGACGACCTTCTTCAAAGACTAAAAAACAAAGGGGCCAAAATTGCAGACTTCACACGATCTCTAAGTGAGTATTGCAGGGTTTTCTGTAAGATTCAGTGAATTTTTATCTTCTATTTACTGATTTATATCCTTACTGTCATCCCCCTTTTCTTCATATTAGGAAAGAAAAAAAAAAAAAGGAATAACACACTTTACACTTTACAGTCAAACAAAGCTCAGGAAAGATGCAGACTGTGAAATTGCAACCACCTCTTGCGCCTGCCTCACTGTAATGTTCCACCAAGAAAACGATTATACGCGTAACAAAAATACAGCCGCAAACATGATTCGTCAACGTGCGCGTGCCCAAAAAACCACACACCCCAAATCACAGACCCACCCAAAAAACCACAAACACCGATGAACAAAAAAAACAAGAGCACCAGTGAAATAGACCATCCCAGTAAAACACAGTGCTCTAGGATAACCTCAGATTGCCACTCACCCTTACCTGCCAGAGAGAAGAACTGAACACCACGGCGAAAGATGAACACACCAAGAAAAGACGATACAAAAAGGAAACCGCAGCAAACCCGCCAAAACAAGCAACAACAGAACCAACAAAACCACCCTGCCGGTATCCAAACAACCACGCGCTCACTCAGTGACGTGCCCAGTTGATTGTGACAAGAGTGACACTTTATGAACTAGTCTAGGAGCGTCCTATTGGACACCCAGACAAACCAGAGAATCCAGGGGCAAATTCAAATGTTTGAGTACACCATACCATGCAAACAGTATTACTGGGTATTGTTGAAGTATCATTAATAGTCCTATTAGGCCCGTACATATCTATATTTGATCTGATTACCTGACTAGCCTTACCACCATACTAATCGAGTGTTATCATGACATCATCTGTAATTTATTTTCTGACATATTAGCAGGAAAGCCACATGACAACTTATTATTCCAATTCTTTGCTAGCTTTACTCCAAGAGGTCCTACAAAACAGAACATCCAAAAGCAAACTCAAATGATGCGTCAACACTCACAAAATCGAAAGTATGGAACAACCCTCCAAAGTAGCAGTACGTATGCGCCCGGGAAGAAGGAGAAACAAGAGCCACAGTTGGGGAGAAAGGCGCGAAAATCGAGCAAGACGAATAAACCCAAAGGAGGTATGACGGAAAAATACGTAGAGAGACACGCTCAAAAGACCAATGTGAAAACAAACCCGCAGAAGTGAGAACGAAAAATAGCAAACAAGGCGACAGTAAACAAAGATGACGACGAAACCCGGCACAAGAAACAAAGAGGACCTCATGCACAAAACAAAAAGAAAGAAGGGAATGACAACGCCAAGGGACTGGGTACAGAGAGCCCCTAGCGGCCAAGGCTGACAAGAGCAAGTGCAGAAAGATCCAAGGACTGTGAGCCAAATCCGCGTCACCTGCAAGAACCAAGGGAAAAAAACAAAACCAAAACGCATCCAAAATAGGGTAAGTGAAAAAATATCCCAAAACCAAATACCAAGCCACAAAAAAAACAACCAGTTATTGTTTATTAGACATCCATATGCGTGCCATTCCTCTACATTCGAAGGCTCCGTATTGCTACCACCTATTTTCGGTGTTGGGTTTAATATGACTTTACTCTTTTGTGTCCTTTCCGTTTTTTCCATTAAGAGCCCAGCTATAACATATAAATATCCTCATTCCCCCTAAACACTCTATATCTTTTCCTCGCCCACTCCTCTCTTACATCTTTCATAAATCGACCTAAATAGTGAACATGCCTTCAATTTAGTACCTATCATCATTTTAAGTCGTTGTTTCGGCAATATCCCACGGAAAGAAAAAAAAACGGATAGAAGAATGAAATGCAACAACAACTTGGAAGACCAGTTGCCTTCCTTCCAGGCAAGATCAATATAGCCCCAAAATACAGACTTTAGAACCACCTCTGACAGGATAAAACCAGGAAAAATGTGAGCCGTCGGACTTTTTAGGCACAACAAACACACAAACTACTGCGAGGTAAAACAAAAAGCACAAGAACCCAACCATTTAATGATCACCGTGGCACATATAATGCCATTCAACTCTAATGACAAATCCATAGATAAATATTTTCACAATTCAGCATTCACTACACAGTGTTTTCTATCTGCCTTATTCTGCAATTTTCTTCCAATGTCATGCAATTACATTACCGAATCACACTGATTAAGCTTCTACTCCAAGACTCCATATAAAATAAGACAGTGATCCATTAATACCCTACCTAACGCCACAGATGCTCCATTCCATTAATCTAACTAGGAATTCAAGTAAGCAAGAACCAGGAAACTCCCAATACAGATAAAAAATAATAATATGACCAATATAGATAACGCGCGCGATTGTAAATGAAACCTCAATAATCCTCAAAAAAACCACCAACGAATGCGCCTCGTTCACTTATCCTAGTAGCCAGATTCGCTGATATTGTACAAGTCTGCATTAGTTGACCATTGGTGACCCAACTCATGTGAAAAAACGGGTAAATACATCGATGCGGAAAAAGAGCGATCTAGACCCAATTAGACAAAGAGCAAGCGGCAAGGAGACAAAAAACAGCGAAAACGAGGCGTATGAAAAGTCGACAGGTACAGTAAGTGGTAACAAGATAGTGAACATCACCCACAGATCGATCAGCCCATATAAGACTGGCGGCGTTCGATGAGACGAAGACCTGACGCCTTACTCTTTCCAAAACCGATTCAGGATCTGAAGGAGCACAAGGCAAAACACAAGCAGGCACACAAAGACACAACCCGGTGGACCTGCACAACCAGACCTTCGCCCAACCGACACGCGGCGCCCCCATACTACAACACAAGCCTCTGAGGCTATGTGAATCGTTGATACCACTCCAAATTTGAGCAAACTTGAACAGTACGAAAAAATACAAACAAAAAACTAAGGAAGGCTTTAGCCAGCCAACAGTAAACAAATGCACCATTACAACCCGCAATCTAATAAAATAGAGAACCTGTCCCTGAAAATTAGATGTGAATGTATAACAACCGTCGAATTTCGCAAGAAGTGCCAGGCCTCCAGGCAGACGGCACGCTCATCTTCACACACCCAGCCAACACCACAACATACACACCCATAAATTTGTTGGGCCACTGTAGAGAAACACCTCGGCCCCACTTTACGCGACCCCAAGTAGATGTATTTATGATAAATGGAAAGAAAAGCACTGGACAATATGCAGTGCTGTAATAATATGACACAGAATATAACTAAATTCGTGATACTTTTACTTTGATACTTTTCATGTACTAAGTCTATTCTCTTCGATTTCCATGCTTTATTTCTTTTTCTCTATCTAACCCTTCCTTATTCTTTTCTTTTATTTGTCTATCTTGTTTATCTTGACTTAAATTTCCTTTGCTCTTTGATCGTTTACCACTTCATTTATATTCCTTTTTTGTCAAACCTCCAACATCCTAACCCCACTTGAGCGCCTCTAATTAATACTACATAGAAGATAACGAAATGATGTGCGTAGATCATAGAAAATAAGACGAGTCCGACTCTGCTACTAACGATATTACATGAAATTACTGCAATATGAGGGAACAACCCGCTGACTCAAAATAGTTACTACAGCACTAAGATGAGCTATAGAGTTGACAGTCACAAGCGAGCAGGCACACAAAAAAATCGAAGAACAACACAAAATACCCGAAATAGCCACCCCAGCTCCTGAAGAAGAAATACCCAGAGGACGCATGTCACAGTCCCAAAGAACTTACAGATTGCACATCCAAATACCTACTACAAAAACCCAAACAACACGTACACACTTATGAACAAACCCAAAAGGGGGAAGACACAAGCGCAAAGTTACATGATAAGAAATCCCAACCAGACATAAATCAAACAACCAAATGGCCAACAAAAGTGATAATCACCAACAAGTAGACAAAAAAAACGAAAGACAGCCACAGACACATAGAAAACAAATGCGACACAAGAACCCCAACGCCATTGAAATAACCGTTGAAGACAGGCTAGCAGCTGGTACATTAGCCACCAACGCACACAAATATTACAAACAGCACCAGTACGATTTACCAATGACACGCAACCTGACGAACAATCGAGTGGACAGGACGATTAGAAACAACATTAATCCTGCCATTTGATGTAATTATTAAAATTATAATAGTAATATAAACATATACAACCCATCACTCTTTCTCGCAAAAGAACAATTTAACCTCAATCGAGAGAAGTAAAACAAGTTGCCCAGATACTTAATAAAAACGGTAAACCAAGCAAACAAAATGAAAAAGATACACTGATACCCACTTTCGACCCATTTCCCTGCACAAGATGACACCGCTCAAAACAACAAAGAAACTACACCGGAAAAGATATTAGAAAACAAAATTTACGTTAAATATGACCCAATAACACATACATGGACACACAGACACTCCTTCCCAATATAATGATGGTCTGGCCCTCAATTTAAAGACAAACAACCTCGAAAGGGATACATGATAACAAAAAAAAACCAAACCATATTTGACAGAGGAAAAACAGAAGGATGAATATTTAATCAATAAGTTAACATTTCTCCTCCAACAACTTAACACAAATACCATAACTTATTTATGGTAGCTACCAAATAAATTACAATCTTCATCTCTTTCATCCGAAGAGAAGTAAATGCATACTGATCGTAGTATCTACATAAATGCAGCAT
>NW_020869163.1:72500-80000 GCF_003789085.1 Penaeus vannamei
CTCCCCTTCCCTTTCCCCTCCCCCTCTCCCTCCTTACTCTAATCTCCCCTCTCCCTTCCCCTTCCTTTCCCCCCCTTTCCTTCAGCCTCTCATTTATTTACTATTACTCCCTGTTATTATATTATTTTTACATTCATATATTTTTTTCATTCCTCTCTTCTCTTTTCCTTTTTCTCTCTCTTAATACCTTTCCTTGTGCTTTCCCCATCTTTTCCCACCCCTCCTCTCCTTACCTCCTTGCTCTATTTTTTTTTTTTTTTTTTTTTTTTTTTTTTTTTTCTTTTTTCCTCTCAAAAATAAAGCATGCAGCACTTGTCTGAACTGTTGTTTGCAAAAGATGAAGTCGCTGGTCTGGTCATATATCTTGTACGTGCTGTAGAAAAAACAATCAAACAAACAAAAAAACAGTAGACTGGGCTCTCCGAGGAGTTCGTAAAATTACCCAAACCACTTTTGCGCTTACAGAGGGCACTAAGTCAAACGATTCTTGGTGCGTAGGGGAAGTTGACCCTGGGAAGCGCCTCGTCTTTAGGAAGTCCCTCTCCTGTAAGTACTCATCTCGTGCCTTGGTGTGGAGAGAGTGTGGTGATGTACATACAGTATATATATGCCTTCTGAGAAGGTGCAGGAATCCCCCTCGGTTCATCTGGGCTGTGTGTGTAGCAAGCTGCGGCAGCTGTGACGGCAGCAATGGTGGAGGAGGTGGTCTTGTCATGGGCTTTAGGAAGGGGGAGTAGTGGGTGAAGGAGTTTAGGATCAAGATTAGGGCTTAGTGTTATTGGCCATACTCTGGGTATAGTCAGTGGCTCATCACGTCCTTTGGGATTTGGAAGGAAGGTAGATTTTCCTCCTCAGTGTCCTGGTGGCTCTCAAGTTGAACAATACGTCAGAATTTGATAGATTGAAAATACAAGAAATGAAAAAGAAAGATCACTTGAATAGAACGTGGATATCCTCTTTTATTTCTCATAGCTTGTGTGTTTTCAGAAGTTTCTTGGGGTTGAAGTTGAGTCTTTTTGTAGAAGTTGTTCTGCCCCCTTCCTTCAGAGTTATGATTGATTGATGAAAACTTAAAGTACATCACCTGTCATCTTTATTTTGAGCAAATCTTTATTGTAAAGCCATGTACAAAGAGATGCCACACCAAGTTAGGGTAGATCTTACAAGGAGATGTCAAAGCAGTGATTATTAGGGCAGGCTAGGTCTGTTCTGGACAGACACACATTCTATTGTATTGACCTACCAAGCATCCATGACAGGAAGAGAATAGGAGAGAGAGAGGGAGAGAGAGTGCCTAGGGCAGCTGCACACACAGGACGTTTCTTTGCATCTGTTGGTTAGGTGTCAGCTGCAGGAATGTCATTCACCGCAGAGGGAATAGGGGGATTCGAATCTCATCAAGGCACCTCATCCTTTGTCATATGTCTTTAGAAGAGGGAATTTTCACACTTGAAATTAATTGATAAGTATTTTTTGTTTCTCATTTTTTTTATCATAATCACTTGATCTGTCTTTTTAGAATTCTCTGATTATTCAAAGGATTCTGAGAATTTCCTTAGCCTTTTTCACTTTAATTGATTAGAAAGATGAAAAATAAAAAATATATATACATTCTCTGTTCACTTTTAAGAAGTCTATAATGACTTTGACACAGTTGATGGTGGATCTGGCAGCTGTTACCCAGCAAAGCAGCATGCTATGGCTTTTGTTTTTATTGTTGCGGTTATACAAGCCCTCAGTTTTTGAATTTCTTAAACACATGTGTTAGGTTGATTTTGTTTTAGGTTAAGCATGATTACTAACAACCTCCTGCATGACTTGAATTTGCTGTTTGGATGGTAAATGCCTTTTATAGACTTAGTGCCAATTTCTTGCTGCTATTTATTTATTTATTTAAATCTAAAACCACTAACAATTGCCACAAGCAGAATATGTACAGTAAATGGTGTAGTTTTTACTAATTATGATAGAATGCATGATTTATTTTTTTATGTATTTTTTCTTTTTTTTTTTTTTTTCTATCATTTGTGATTTAATTGTAGACCATATATAAATACTTATGACCATTAAATAATTAATGAATAATGAAAGCCAACCTCCTAATATCCTCTCATCTCTTCCACACAAACAGGCTCTTTGAATGGCACTGGAGGGTTGCTGACGCCAGCAGGAGGTGGCAGCAGCGGCACAACGTTCTCTCCCCCTTCCTCTGGGTCAGTGAGTCCCCAAGTGATCTGCTTAGACAGCCCTGCATCATCCCCCTCCCCCCCTCTCCGCAGACCCAACCAGGGCCCTTCCCCCCTCCCTGCGGGTATCTCTGTAACCCCTGTAGTTTCCACCCCTGCTGTTACATCTTCCAGCACCTCCTTTGCTTCGGGGCACAGTGACGTGCGGCAGGTGATCAATGTGACCTCCAGAAGCACCCCACCTGTTACAGCCAGCAGTAACAGCAGTAGCAGTAGTAGTCCTGTGCCACATGCCACCATCACCCCAGTCCCTTCTACCACCAGTTCATCTGCAACCATATCCACACCCAGTACCAATGCCTCTAGTTTCCTGACACCCAGCCCACAAGACCCCTTGGCTACCTCATCTTCCTTTAACCTTCAGCAAACTTCCTCAGCTGCTGCTGCAGCAGCTGCAGCAGCAGTAGCAGCAGCTGGCCTTACACAGAGTCCCTATTCCCTTCCTCCTGCATTACAGAACTTATTCAACCCCTTAGGGATGATGCCTCCCACTACACCATCTGGCAATTTACCCTTCAGACCACAAGACAGATTCCTGTAGAATCCTAGCCAACCTTTGAGCGAATTTGAAGGGCAGCCCTTTGTAGGCTCATTTGCGCATCACCACTACCACTACTACCACCACCAACAGGGTTAAGGCACCTCAGCAATTTGGGAATAGCAGGAGCAAAGTTTCTTAGACAAACCATTTCTTGTCTTTGGAAAATAATACATACTCTTCTTTTTTGCAAAATACCTTTTGCAAAACTTTCCTTCACCAAAGTGTTACAATGTATTCTTAGTTGAGTGTAGAGGTTATCTTCTCATAGTCTTTTGGTTCTTGCAAAAGACTTAATAGTAGTTGTAAGTAATAATATTGGAAATAGAGGAAATGTTACAAGTACAAATGTATCCTGTGAGAGTTTGTTCCTTGAGGGATCTGGTTAACAGCTGTACAGTGAGGAGAATTGGACTAACGTGAACATTTAGATTCATTGGTATTTCACATCATCTTTTGTAACTTCTGTTCTTCTTTGTGTCCACTTCATTTTTTACCTCAAGTTTGCCATAGTTTTATGTAAGAGATCTTTATCTTTACCTATACCATTTCTTTCTAGTGTTTATCACTGAGGCAGAAGTTTTACTGGCTTATTGAGTCGCATAAAAAAATCCATTTCTATTGACTCACGGCCTTTGAGTTATTTTTATCTTACTGAAAGTTATTTACACTACTTGTTTGTGGCATTAAAGTGGCCTCATTTAGTCAAAGGTTGCCCCACCTTTGGACCCAACAGGGTGTGTGTGGTAAGATGGTCGGATTCCGAGGTAAACAACAACGCATCCATTGGTCCCCTCAAGTATGTGGCAACCACTAACGTCCTCTCCAGTAGCAGTAACTCCTGGAGCCCATCTCAAAACTTAGTCGTGTCCACCAGAAGTGAGAGTCCCCTACCCCAAGAGGGAAATGACTCCAGCAGAATTCTCGCCACAAACACATGCTACCGTAAAACATACAATCTCAGGAAAAGGTCCTCAAAAACCGCTGCCGAGTGATTACATTTTGAGGAGCTGTGATTCTTCATTTCTTTTGATAATGTTGATGCCTCATCAGCATTTTTTTTTTATCAATCTTTATTTGTTCTTTCTTTCATTCTTATTGATTTTCTTTTCTTATTTTTTAACATGACACTATAGTAAATCTTAGTTTTCTATAATGCATTTACTGCCAGCAAGATAAACATTTTGTCTTCTACTTGAATTATCAAGTGCATCTATTTGTTCTGTTCTTGCCTCTAAACTGTACAGATGTTAACCAAAGCAATTTGAAGAAATGTGTATATATATTGTGTATCAACTATGAATCTGAAGTATTTGTTAAAAAAAAAGTTATGCTGCAGCTTCCATGTGTTTCATTGTATGATATATTTGTCTAAGCGTATCAGCCTGACCATGTAGTGAATGTGTATTTTTTTTTTTCAATGTAGTGTACACATAGATTGAACACTACTGCTCAGTGATATTGAGACAGTAATAGGGTATATATCTATGTGTTTATGATTTGGAAAGAGTGAAGAATGGGGAGGGAGGATAATGATTTTTAAGGATATCTGCAGTATAGATTTTTTTTTCTTGAATTATTTATTATGTAATAAAGGATAGACATTGATTTATTGTTACAATGAAGTAATAAGAATTAGTTTTCTTTTCTGTGCTTTCTGCAAATGCAGACGGTTATACTTCACATGGCTATTGTCATTCTCCTTGTTTACCCAGCCTTCCATATGTCCATGACACTACTCTGCATGGCTGATTTTTTTTACTTTTTTATTATTATTATTATTATTATTATTATTATTATTATTATTATTGTTATTATTATTATTCATTTTGTTCTTTATGGAAACCCTTCTTTAGGTGCGCAACTAGCCTGCGCATGTGTCTACAAAGTACAGATGCCATTAGAATAGATCCATTTCAGATTCATGCAACATACAACATTCCCAGCACCTTGTTTTTGAGTTGTGAATCTGCTGCTAGTTTCCATGATGGAGGTCTGGCCAGTATTCGTATTTATTCAGCTCTTGTATTATTTTTTATTTTTTATTTTTTTATTTTCATTTTTATTTTTTCGTTATCTTTTTATTTATTTATTTTTATTCACATTTTTATGTCCTTATTTACATTCTTTCATTTATGTTACAGGACATTATTCAACTCTTGTATTCCATTGTTTCTTCATTTCTCTATGCATATGCCACAGTCGTATCGGAAATTGCATAAATGAAATCTCTTTGGAAAGCAATGTATTATGTATTTATTGAGTTGGACTGTAAAGCGTTGATACAGCTTGTGTGTCAAGTGAAAGTCATACTTTTAAAACAGAGCAGTAAATGGATAGGCCACAGAGTTGTACAGCCTACATATTATTATTATTATTATTATTATTATTATTATTATTATTATTATTCCTTGGGTATTACACATATTATCTGCTGTAACTAAATGGTAAAATTTTTAATTAAAAAGTTTGATAAAATGCCATTTTATTTCATCCTTTTAGAATGTTGGGGTATTTTTTATGTATAGAAGGTATTATTAAAAGAATGAATTTTAATGAATCAAAGTATTGATATGAAAGTCCTTTGAAATAATTCACAGAAGTTAGGGTCAAATAGGATACATATTTTATAATTCTGCATTGGTGAATGCCTTGCCATATAAGCAAATACCATTATGTAAAAGATTCCAGCAAATTCTCAAGAAATGCAACAAGGTTTGTTCTAATGCTTCATAAAAGAAATCCATTAATTACATGTAACTAAGAAAACTTTTATCTGGTTACCAATGCCAGAAACCTATATGAAGATCAGTAATATTACCTAACCAAGTTTCTAGTATCTACCATCACAGTGGACTATTTTAAACCCCTGAATGTGACATGCCACCTAAGGGCGCGCTCACACCCTTGCGCTCGAACCCAGAGACGACAAAGATGTTTTTACAAACACGTTCATGCAAACATGTAGACATACAATCAAACAAACAAGCACGACTTTCTTGATGTTTTTACACAAAAGCAAATACTTTCTTGATGTGTGTGTATCCTGTGATGTAGATGTATTTCTATATATAGAATTAAATTTATTTATTTATTTATTTATTTTTTTTTACTGTATTTCCTTTGTTGATTTTTACTCAATGTGTACAGAGCAGGACTTGCTCACTGATGGTTCATGGACTTGCTCTTTCCTCAGAGCTTCTCCTTCCCTCGGTTCTTCCTCTCCTCCATCTCTTGCTTCCTCTCCCTCTTCTCCATCTCCCACCACCTCCTCTCCTCTCGTCCGAGTGCTTGGCTCGCCCGCCCCCTCTCTGGGAGCCCTTCTAGTTCATCTTATCCTTCCTGTCCTTCTGCCTCAGCCTCTGCATCTCGGACGACGAGCACTGCTCCTTCAGCTGGCCAAGCAACTGCTGGAGTCCTCTGGGGCTCACGGCGGTCGTGGTCCACCAGTGAGCCACACTCGCGAGGGAGATGCTCCAGGGACTTGCTCTTCATGGGGCTCGGAACGGCCACCACGATCCTTTCGACTAGAAGGGACTTGTCCTCCGAGAGGAATGCCCTCTCCGTGCGCTAGTACACTGCCTTCGGGTTGCCAACGCCGAAACTCAAATCGAAACTGAGTTCGAACGAGGCCAGCGTGCTCACAGCCGAGGTGTGGTGGTTGCCTGGGATCGCAACGAAGCCGTCCTTGCTGTACTCTTGCCTTCTGCACGGCTGCAGACCTTTCTTTTCTCAGAAAAGTCAGCCTTCTCGCTGCATTAGACTGTGTTGTCCGTGGTACAGGAAGGGATGGGATCCTTAAGGCCGTTTGTCTAAAGGATCTCGAGGAAGCGAAGGGCAATGCCCAGCCCCACTCTGAAATCCTTCGTGTGAGAAGGAATGTCGGCTAGCTTCAGCTCGACTCCCTGGCCGACCTGCAGACGAAGGAGCTCGTTGGCGACGGCAAGGATCAGGGCGACCTCGAAAATCTCGCCGAGTTTCTTAAAGCTTTTCTGAGGCCGAGGACCAGCTTCTCGCGGCCAGTCACATCAGCGAGCTTTTTAAATCGCTTGCTTCAAATCTCAGATCAGCAGTGGCGCAGGTGCGACGGCGTATGCGGACAGATTGGTCTTACGTGTGCGAGTGCCAGGCGATAGGGATCCACTACAGACATATATTTGAGTAACAAGACTGATATGCTGCCCTCAGGCCCGAGCACGCATGCGCGCCAGCATTTGTGTGTGGCGCAATTTTGTATTTCCTAAAAGAAAATAAAAAAAAAAAAAAAATATATATAAAAAATAAAAATAATATAATAATATATATAATATATATATATATATATATATATATATATATATATATATAATATATGTATATATATATCAGTTTTATTGCTTTCTAGACTATATAATCTCACAAGAAAAAGATATTTTAAGAGAAAATGGAGCACAGAAATCACCTACCTAATTTTCTTATTATAAAAAAAACTAATTGGAAAAGTAAAACAAAACATTCTGAAGAAAAAAATCACCTTTTATATGTAACGGTGTCATTTTGTTTTCGAGGCGAAAAAGAGGAAAATGACAAAATTTACTATAAGAACGTTCATCGATGTAATCAAAGTTTCAAAGATTATTGAACTTGGGGTTTCCTTATTAGGAAAACGTTTTCAACACGGAGAAAGAGAGAAAACGAATGATTGCGAGTAGCGGCCCCAATTCCATTTTACTGATC
>NW_020869163.1:85000-100000 GCF_003789085.1 Penaeus vannamei
AGGTATTTTCAGAGTAAGGAGCTGTAGAGGGAATCACAAAGAATCTAACCCACTTGGCTGGGCAGAGGTAGATGCAGTAGAAGGATGAGGGCAGGAGGAAGCTGGGGTGGTGTGGAGAGGAGAACAATAATGATGAAAAGTAGTAATGAGGGGGAGGGGGTAAACAATGAAGAAGACTGTGCAGTAGATGGAGTGGATAATGTTGGGAGAAGGGAAGGGGTGCTTTCTAAAGGTTGAGTAATGACCTGGATGGGTGGTTTGGAATGGATAGAGTTGTCAGTAGACTTCGAGGAGGGGGTATTTGCATCAGTAGTAGGAACTATGGTCAAAGGAGAGGCATAGGTTGGAAAACCAATGAAATCAAATTCAGATAGGCTATTTGATGAGGAGACAAGCCTTAATGTCTCTAGTGAGGGTAAAACATCTTTATTACTGGTCATGGTGAGCCTGAAATGAGTGCCCCTCAGGGTTCTCATAAGGGGGGGGGGGGGGGGATTTGGTTCAAAGAATAATAGTTAAAGGACTTGCTCAACCAATCTAGTTTCATTTAGAAAATTAGCACCAAAATTATTTTCTCCTTTGCCAGTAGTTCACTTTCCTTCTTTAAAAAACACAAGCCACTAATAGAATAATCCAGGCTGCTTAATCCTAGGATATTATAGCTTTCTCTTCAGAAACGTTCTTTTCTGTAATTGCAACTTCATACACGCTAACCATCAAAATTGTCTCATGTAGGTGTTAGTGACTGATAGACCATTTTTTTTCTTTAAACTATTAATTTAATTTATGATGATTCTTATTTCCCACAAGTAATTATTTGAGCAAACTTTGAGTGATTAAAAATACATATATACATAACATCACTGCAAAGTATCCATTAATTTGAAAGGATGCACATACATGCACATTCCAAGTACAGTCATATTTTACATATATTCGAACAGATGGAAAATGCCGAAGGTTAAACAAGAGAACACTTAATTTATGAAACTATATAATTGTTGTACATGGATTGAAACTTCTGCATGTTGCAAAAGATTATTCACTTTGGATAAAAATAAAATAACTAAGTGCGGTTATACCATTGTAAAATTCACAGTATGACAGTCATATACAGAATGAGGAATGTTGACAGAACTTCAAAGATACCTTCAAAGTGGTTAAAATACCTATAATCTTGATGTCCTGTACTCAGGAAATTATTGATCTGTCCTTTACAAATTCTTGAGATTTCTACATAAATAATTGCCGCCTATGAATAAAATGTCCTTTAAATTAAAATCACATTCAGGTTAACGTAACCTAATCAGACCCAGATTCATCTTCTGAACTCTCCTCTTCCTCCTCCTCCTCTTCCTCTTCTTCTTCCTCTTCGTCCTCTGATTCCTGTTGTAGTAAAAGCAAAATTGTTAACTCTACAAATAGTTTTGCTATTTGTAAAATAATTTTAAGAAAAAGATACTTATAGCACTATAACAAACTAAAGAAGTAGGTAACATTAATCAACTACAATATATATATATATATTATATAATATCCCCAAAAGATTGGTTACTTTCAAGGTTTAATATTCCTGTAGGCCAGCTATTTTTGACATGTTTATCAAAACTAGCTGTCCAGGTTTATTACTCTGACAATAAAAGAATGAATAATGATCAAAACAATGATAATAATGATAAAGAAGCCCATTAGCCACTGATTTGCGGTTACACAGTAAAAGTTTGCAACTGACTGCTCCAGTGAGGAGGCAGAGACGTGAGGAGCATGCATATCTCCGTAATGTTACCCACTTTCTAGGGATAAGGAAAACAAAATTCAAAAATCTTCTGATTCTTACCTTCTTCTTGGACTTCGCTTCCTTCTTGGACTTCTTTTTGGGCGGTTTATCGCTACCACTCTCCTCCTCACTGGACTCATCGTCAATATACTCCTTGGACTTGAATCCACCGCCAGAGCCAGCCTTGGTAGGTGAGACTGACACTGCTTTCTTGGGTGAGCTGGCAGCCTTCTTGGACTTGGTTGAAGCCGCTCCTCCACCAGACGCCTTGTACTCCTTCATGGCCGCCTCGTATTCCTTCTTGGCCTCTGCTGCTTTCTCCTCCCATTCCTGTCGGGTGGGGGATAACGAAGAGTGAATGGAAAGAAATAATTTCAATGAAATTTTCATCCCGTCCCATTCAACATTTATCAACAACCATCATGAAAAGTGCAAATTTCTTCCCTTCTATGGCAAAAACAATATACAACAATGAAAAAAAAAAAAAGTTCCAATAAATCAAACTAAATCAATTTTAGAAAGCCCACCTTCCTGTCCTTGAGCTCCCTCCACTTCTGCCCTGCTAGTTTAGAAAGTTCGGTGATCGAGATGCCCGGGTTCTCCTTCTTGATCTGCTCTCGGTGTTCATTCAACCAGATGAAGTACGCAGACTGGGCTCGTTTAGGTTTGTTTTCATCCTTCTCCTTCTTCTGTCGCTTCTTGCGTGGTTTCTCCGACACTGTTTTTGCTTTAGGTTTCTGGAGAAAATTTGATATAAGTGTGAAGAAAAATAATTGAGAAAATTAATATATAAAAATCTGAACCAAAATAAATACAAATAAAGAAAATAATTATCTTAAAAGATTTTCAATCATCCCTTTTCACACAAACACAAACCTTTGGCTCCTTCTTCTCCTTCTTTTTCTTCTTTCCACTATCATCAGAATCTCCAGCATCTGAGTCATCACTGCTGTCTCCAGCATAGCTGTCATACCTGAAACAAACCATAAATTTTACAGAAAGTGTTTCCCTTTCTAAGCATAAAGAGGAGCTCACAGTTAAAACAATAATCTTTAACTATGCCAGGACATGTCTGCAATTCATGATAAAAAGGAATAATCAATTAATAAGTCAATGCATCTATATAAAAGTACTTTTCACATATTAATATCTTTCCATACTACCATAAGTATAATTGTTTGTGGTACACTGCCTTTCATAATGAAATGTATCATTTAAATTACTACAAATGAAATAAAAGTAATTCAATTCATAAAAAAGAAACGAGATGGTACGAGTTTGAGCATCCTATCTAAATGGTATTAACTTTCACTATATTCCGGCCACCGCTTTTATTCCAAGTGAGGAATGTTCTTCACATCCTTTGAAATAAATAACTTTTATGAGCAAGTTCCAACATTCAAACAGAAGGCAGCCCTCTTTTTCTCCCTTTCTCTATCAGTCTTCTTTTCATTACTCTGAACAATGTAGGAATGTATCTTGAAAGGATAAAACAAAAATGCAAACTTACTCCTCTGCCACATCACTTCCTTCCTCTCCTGGTGCAAAGTCCTCATCCTCGCTGGATCCTTCATCGTCGTCGTCATCACGTTCCTTGGCCTCTTCACGGACACGTCGCATGTAAGGATCGTTCTCGTCTGCATCGCTGTCATCGAAGTCATCTTTCCTCCCACCCATTTCCTAATAGGGATCAAAAGATTTAGCTTCTCTTCACTTTACATTTCTTAACAATTCATCAGCTTTCCTGTTTAATCTTTCCCCTTTCTGCTCCAGTTGCTCACGTATTGCACAATGCAATCAGAAAGACGTAAAATGGGGATAAATGGGAAGAAATACTGAGAATTGTCTAACACTATGTAAAGTACCATAATTTTAAAAGAGATTACATAAAATCAGTTCACATGGAAGTGGTCTGATCTTAAGACATGGCCAATATGTACTTATGTTACCTCTTCAAAGTGCTTTTCTCTCACTGGATGATAACTGGCTTACCCCCATTAAGAAACATTCTTAAATACCCATCAGGTAAGTCAATCCCGAACTTCATCAAGAATATCTCAAAAATAAAAAAAAAGCCCAATAGCAACATCATGCATGACATCTGAAAAATCACTCAGCTGATAAAAGGTGCAAACATCAAAAAGAAAAGACGGGGGAAAAATGCTTTTGCACACTACAATATTCAAATATTCTGTGCTGTAATTTGAACACTAAATCTACTGAATATTAAAACTGAAGAACTGAAAACCAAGAGCACAAAGAAATTGCTTAAATATCATTTGAATACTTACATGCCTAGAATATACCTAAGAGAGAGGTTGGCACATCAGTACATCATCAGAGATGCCTTAACTAACTATGTTTCATTTGCCTTTGACTTTTTTGGCTTGTAATTCAGAGATGAACTAAGTAGTATTGTATCTCAGAATACTCACATGTCTAGAATATACCTGAGAGAGAGGTAATGTGTCAGTAAGAAAGAGTGACATGGGAGCCAAAACAAGCCTCATCTCTTTAAAAAAAAAAATAAAAATGAATAAAAAATAAGCTAACAACCTTCCTGCTCTCGTGCTTACACTTAAATATCATCAATACACATTAAGACAAGAGCTTGGAACCTTTCCTTCCTAACACAGACACTTCTAGAAACAATAAGCAGGCCACTTATAACAGATTTCCTTACTGTACCCTGCCATACAGTGAAAGAACCCAATACATGTTATTCTATGGCCAAAATTCCAGTAAGCTGGTCAATTAATCCTAAAAATAAATCAAACTTAAAAGGTATGTATATAAACTACCTGTATACCTAATCAATTTACTGGTAGAATAAAGATAAAACTCAGGATACCGAAAGAGCATGAACTCTCTTACCATCTTTCCTCTGTTCTTGATTCGCAGTTTCTTTTGGTTCACATAGTCAAAGAGGCGGTTATATTCTCCCTTTTCAATACTGCTGAAGGTGTTAATCACTCCGTTTTTAACCTCAACCTAAGAACAAGGGAAACTATGTGAGCTTTTAATGCTTCTGGTGGTAATAAAAAGATAAAGGTATGTAAGGTGACACTGGTTCATTTACCTGTTTTTTATTAAATAACTACTATATTTACATATACATTTATATATTTTATTTTATTATCAGTTTAAAACTTGTAATGGCATACTAATTTCCTTTTTTCTATTAAGTTTCATCTGATAATAAAATAAAATATATAAATATATAAAACTTGTAATGGCATACTAATTTCCTTTTTTCTATTAACTTTAGTACTTGAAATAACAACAATATAACACAAATATGACAATAATAATATAAAACAGAATTCTACAAAATATACCAGTTGCATTACTTGCACTAACATCTTACCATTCACCATTTACATACACATTACTTACATCCTTAAGCATTCATATCAGCTTACCTCAAAATCAAAAGACCTTGTAGTGGACCCAGATCTGGCAAAGTTAACCGAGATAATTTCGTCAAATCTGATGTGAACAGGTGGTTTGTGTACATAGATGAGGCCACGCTCCAGTGGGTATAGGTAGCCAGCAGCAGCCTTGTAGGAACAACCAATGGCAGGCGTTCCCGAGTGACTGTGAAAGAAAGACGTGGGTTAATGAGTGGTAAATGTTGGTTTGGGAGGACGAATTAAGAGTAAAGAGGAATTGTGGATTTTTTCTTTTCCTTTTCTTTTTCTTTTTCTTCTTTGAGAATAGATATCCAGAGATGAAATGGGGAGAATTACAGAAAAGAAGAAAAAAAAAGTGCAATAGATAAAAATCACAGAAAATCCTAATCCTAATATGCTCACAGAAAGACTATAAATAAACAAATCCTTGTATAAACTTAAGTAAAATCAATCAAAACTTCCACATTCTTCTCCTTTTACTGAATTTCCAACCCACTTCCCACCTAAGAACTACACCTAGTACTTACCCAACGAAATTGCCAGGTGTGACGATCTTGCGGTTGCAGAGACCCTTGAAGATCTTGCTGATAAGTTCAAACTGTGGCCCTGTCATCTCTTTCTCCATGCGACCCTCATACTTCTCCTGCAACTCCTCCCTAGGGGGGCAGAACCAGGGTATAAGAAGCCGGATGAAAAAGATAGGCAATTTCTAACACAGAAATGCCATTCTGATCCACTTATTCCTATACATCTTTCAGAAAATAAACACTGTTTTTAAATATGAAACATCAGCTTTCCTTCTACTTTGTTCTAATTTTTAAAAAGTAGTTAACCAAAACCTACTCTGTCAAGGGCAGCTCAATTGTGTCACTATCATCGCCGGAGAACAACAGAATCAGGTACGGGTAGCGTGTCTGACCCTGCTTAATGGGAGGATCCAGGGACACCTGAAGAGGAAGTGATTAGTCAAAGTAGAGAATCGTGAAATCTTACAATGTGTGAATTGTAAAAATAATAATAATGAATCACTCCCCAAAACAATAGAATACATGATATTTGATTTTCCTTCTTGTGCAACTTTTAAATTCTTTAAATATAAGCCTTAACAGATAGCATATATGGTAATGCTTATAACCATTATATGACACTTCAACTAATCCTTATAGAGGGGAAAAATGAAAAGCAAAAAAATGAACCTACAAAAGTATTTCCTAAAATCATACAAGAAATCTCCTTTTGTTTCTAAAAATAAAAATATCTTTTTTAAATATTGGTTCTACCAAATCAACTATGACAAGTAAATACATAGTAGGCTTAACCTGGGCATAAAAAACAATGAATACTACTGACACATTAATCAACAATGTACTTTAAACAAACAACTCCCATTTCACAAGAACAAAGCATTGATGACTGGCTCTTACCACAAAGAAATGCTGTCGCTGATCCATGTGAGGTAGAAGAAACAGACGCAAGACAGTCTGGACTGGAATCTTGAAGTCAAACGTCTTACCGTGGAGTTGGATGAAGGAAGGATAAACTTTGATGTCATATCGACCTCTGAAAAGGGTTAGAGAAAGCCATTACATCATGGTTAAAGAGCAGGCATGAAAATTATGGTCCCAACAATATCAAGTACAAGAAAATAGTAGCTATTCAGAATAGGACTGTTCTGAGCTGTGGTTCTCAACCTATTACATTCTATGGCCCTTGATCAATATATAAAAATCTCCACAGCCCCGTTAAATGACTGTCATCTTTTCAGATTCAGCTATTACTAGTTATGAACAGTGTAATGGTGTCAATAGTTATAGGACAAGAAAACTTTATGGAAAGATTCTAATTTATTGATATGTGAGATAATCATATGTAGGTAATGTAGACGAGATAAAATTCAGTTAAATTTGATGTAAAAATTTTCATATTGCATCATGGCCCCCCTAGAAATACCCCATGGACCCTCTGAGGGCCATGGCCCTCAACCTGGGAACCTTTGGTTTAGAGCAAAATAATACCCAGCCATTACAAAAACTCTGAACATGTTATACATCCAATAGCTCTTTCTTTCTTTTCTTTACCACCTCTCTTTCTCCCTCAGTATCTGCAGTTGCAAAATCTAGCAAAGTACCAAAACAGAAAACAAAGAACATACCGAGGAGTGAGACACTGGACCTCCCTGAAGATGGCCAGAGCGTCTCCTGTGGCTGTGATGACTGAGGCTTTGGCCATGACTCGTTGCTGGAAGTTCTCTACAGGGTCATCACCGGCTAACTCGGAGGATGGGATGTGGAAGCGCATCTCCATTAAGTTGATGGCTGCATCATCGTGCTAGATAAAGTCAAGAAACATTTGGAATATTTAATGAACTGGTGTAACATATATTGCAATAATAATCTTCCCTTACTACTCCTCTTTTTCAAATATCACCTCACAACAGTCATTTTGAACGCCACCACCCACCAAATATAACATGAATTACAAATCTCTACATTAGAATCATTACAAACAAGACCAATAACACATAAATTACATACAATAACTTCCACATTAAAAGATGAACACAATGCTCTCATCTCACCCTAACAACAAGAATCCCCCTCAAAGCCTCACCTGGTGGAACTCTAAAGTAACTTCATTCTTTCCTGTGGTACAACCCGAGGCATTAACAATTGGCACTTCAAAAGCAGGCATGCTGCCCACCTCAAAGGCGAGGCAAGCTCCTTCAAACTTAGCTGTGCCATAGTTCCAGCCCTTGACTGAAAACTCCTTTTCAGACATGGATTTGTTGTAGGTGTTCTTGAAGAACTTCTCCAGTTTGGATTGCTCCTGAAATGTTAACAATACAATAATACAAATATATCATATCTGAATTAGATATAATTACATTTAATGAGAGAAGTCATAATGATAAAACAAATCATTACTGATATACTATTGTATATACAATCCAGAGAAAATAATAATTATAGAACCACATATATTCATGGAATTCCTTTCTAATTAATTTAAAAAGTCAATCCCCCCTCCCAAAATAGTAATGTCAAACTTACCGACTCCTTGAAGCCTCCAAACCGATACAGACTGCCATTCTCTGTGAAGATACGGACCCCATAGCTACCTGCCAGTCTCTGCCAGTTCACAACTTCAATATCTGATGCATTTAGTGTTTCCACTTTTCCTGTCTTAACGTTTCTGTATGTGATTCCCTGGTCACTGAGCTTTAAGCGCACAGGAACCTAGAAAGAACAGTTAATTGCTGATTAAGGTTTAATAATACACAGACAGGAGACTTCAGACATGCTACTATATAAGCACAATTTCTATATATCATAAAGTTCAATTCAATTAAGAAGTCATTTTGCCAAGAATTACAAGGAAGTCTTATACAAGGAAATAGATATATAATATACACATATAATCTATTTCCCATTCAGCTAATATGACCAGAAACACTTCTTATGTATATCTTTGTAACACAAACATAACATGACAATAATTGTAATCTTCAACCATGGTTATCAATCAGTTTATTATCTACACAAGTCAAATGAAATCAACAGTAATCAATACAACAAAATATGCTTTATAAAAGTGATGTTTATATCATCATCGTAAGATATAATTCATTTATTAAGGGACGAGTAACTTTCCTATAATATTCTATCATTTAGTACATGTTCAGAAGACCTACACAATAACTTTTAAACTTTCAGCAATCTGTGACAGATGGCCTAACATCTGTGATGCACTGTCAAGCATTAGCAACTGATCAACAAGCTCTCTCTAACCTGAATAGCAGTAAATATTAGTTAGCCTTTACTCAAGCACAAACATTGCAGAAACTATGCCAGTCATCAAGAAGTCAGTGACAGACATGCTTGTCTCTTTTACAAATTTAGACTTCTTTCCTATAGCTAGTTATGTGTGGTTTATAACTTCGGGTAAATCATAACAAGTGCCACTGAACTCATACTAAATGGTTCTAATGGACTCCATATGATGTATACTGTCCATCTATTATAGGTTTAGACAATTCTGACGGGAAAGGAAAGCACTGTCTTCACATATGCACAACAAGATTGAGCTGAAACTTGGGAGCCTCGAGTGGACTTCGGTACTTTTCTTTTGTTAGTGGCATTACCATTCATGTCTGCAGATTATTTTTCATACAAATGACTAACTTTTTGTCCTCTACAAGAATTTTGTCTTCAATCTGCCCTACTTTAGTGTGTTCTTACCGTAAAAATTTACTTATCTTGACTCCCAGTTCTTGGGAGAAAATCATAGCAATGTTACTTACCATGTTAAATAGGTCATGATATAGGCCTAGGTTAGTCTTTGTGATACAGACGCACTAAGTTATGGCAAAATGAAGATGATATTCTAATATAGGACTAAAAGTTGCAGTCGTCAGCACACAAAATCTGCAGACCCAATTGGTAGCACCACTAATAGAGGAAAAAGCGCAGAAAGTGCCGCTCAGAGCCTAAGGCCACTCAACACTCCCAAATTTCAGCTCTATCTTTTGTGAATACGAGGTGAAGACAGTGCCCAAGGTATAAGTTTAATCCTCCAGACTTCCGTAAATAAGACAATTCAGCAAAGAAGAATACATCATGTTATCCTCACACAATAGAGCTTGGAATACAGTTTAGCATCAAATCTTGTCACCTCAATATCGTTGCTACAGCTGATCTGACTGGACTACAAGTATACATCGAATGCAGTTCATCAATTCCAAATTCGTCTTTACGGCGACTCCTTGCTTTACATCGTAGATTTATAATTCCAGGGGATTCATTATCACAAGTTTCATCTTTGGACTAATTTTTGTGCGAGGTCCAATTGGTAGGCTACACATCCTACATTTTGCACTCTCTAGACCTTTCACATCACAATATTTATGGAAAATTACAAATAAATGTCAATTACAGCATAGATAACCGTAAGCAAACTGAATTTCTTGAATTTGAAAGGAAGAAAACTACGCATTTCTCTCTCATTATCATAAACATAGGCCTATATGGACCTCATTATTACTGGCGCATTTCAATAATTCATCACATTAAGGTCAATGCGCTAATTATCCATTGCATTATCTACTTCCACAGGGAAATAATTATTGAGTATAAAAGAAAATTCATCCGTCAACACATGTGAGCGTAAGAAACGCCGCTATAAATTTCCTTTCGTTCCTCAATTTACGGATCGAAAACCCTCTAAAAGACTATTCCACACGTACCATCATCCCCCTGGATTCAATAGCGACGTCTCCATACTCCAAAACGGGCACTTCCTCCTTCATTTTGGCGAGAAATAAGAGATCTCAGAGAAAAGTTTTGTTTTGTTTCCTTCTTTTCCCGGGAACAAGAGTGCGTGTCGCCAGCGCCATCTCTTGGGCGGTGGGGACAACTAGTTCTTTTTATTTCTTTTTTTCGCATTTCGTTGGAGGTTTTGGGCGATGGCTTATGTATTGATGGAATGCTTTTTATTTTATTTTATCCGTTTTGGTTTATTGTATGAATTGAGAATAAAATAGAAATGATTATCAATTTTATTCAAACTCGAATTTGTTGGTACATGCTTTAGATCACTCTTTTGTTATATTATCACATCATATATAGGATATTTATTATTTTCATTTAGTTCAACAAAAATGGTATCAAAGCAATAGGCTAATTGTGCAAAAAAATGTATATTCGAATGCGATACGCCATGTGTTTTGAGCGCAAATATTTAAATTATTTTCTGTACAAACTTTCGTGTTATGTAATAAAACAAATACCATATACTCAATTCCTATTCTCCATATACATTTGTAATCGATAATTACACAATGAGTGTTTCCGTTATCATCTGTAAACAGTATGAATTGCTGTTGTTCAATTAACCACCTGTAGCATTTTTTTGCAATTTTCCTTTTATATATTTTGTCGTTGATAATACTGATACTGTCCTTATTTGGTATAATTTATCCTTTAAATAATTGTTCTTGCCATCATCGTTATTTCTGTTGTTGTTCTTTTATATTATCACGTGTATATTATTGATGTTATTGTTATGATTGTTATTCTTATCATCATAACTATTCTTACCTTGGTTATCGTTATCACTATAAACATCATTGCTAATATCGATGTTATCCTTATCCTTATCATTATTATCATTACTAAGATTTCTATTTTGTCATCATTATTATCATTACTATTATCATTATCAACAGTAGTTTTTATCAATAGAAACTATCATTATCATTATGATTTTTATTAGTATCATCATTGTTATTATCTTTATCATTATCATTGTTATTATTAATATTACTGTTATCATTACTATTATTACTGTTATTATTATTATCAATATTATTATTATTATTATTATTATTATTATCATTATTATTATTATTATTATTATTATTATTATTATTATTATTATCATTATTATCATTATATTATTTATTATTATTATTATTATTATTATTATTATTATTATTATTATTATTATTATTATTATTATTATTATTGTTGTTATCCTTATCATTTTTATTACTACTATTATCATTATTACTATTATCATTATTATTATCATTAATATTATCCTCATTATTACTACAGTCATTACCATCCTTATTTTCATTATTATCATCATGATCATTATTGTTATCATTGTTATTACTGTTATCGTTATAATACTAATAATGATGCCAACAATAGTTATTATCATTATTACTATCATTATTATTGCTACTATTATTATCATTGTTACTATTCTTATTCTTACAATTATCATTATCATCATTTTTATCATTATAAATATTATCATCATTCCAATATCATCATCATTAGCAGTATATCATTATCATTTTCATCATTATCAGAAAAACTATTTTTTCGTTGTCATTAGCGTCATAATTAAAATCAATAGCATTATCATCATCAATAATTCTATTGTCATTGTCATTATCATTACCTTTTGATAGTTATATTCGTCAATAAGACAAAGTTGTATGTAATGTTTATAAAGTTTTGGTGTTAATAAAATAAATGTGTGAAGTAATATGAAAACGGTTACACAGATGAAAGAAAATAAAACAAACAAAAGCAAAACAAAAACTGAAAAGTTGTACAGTCAAAGAAATCAAAAGTTAAAGTGCATTAATTAACATGAAAAAAAACGAAAAGTCAATAACCCAGCGGACACAAACACATCATGAGTACGAAGAGAAAACACTAATAATTTAAATAAAATTAAGGATTACACGGATGAAAGAAAAATAAAACAAGCAAAACAAAACAAAAGAGCTGTACGTTAAAAGTTAAAGTGCATCAATATATTTGAAAAAAAACGAAAAAGTTGATAACCCAGCGGACCCAAACACAGCAACAGGAGTACGAAGATAAACTACTAATAAAGCCGTGAAAATCCATGACATTTCGATTAATTAAAACGTCTTTGTCCATCAACTGTTCAATATTAATTATCGATTGTTATTGATCACCAAAATTAAGATTAAGGTTACGGTTCAACACACCTTTAAAATTGTGAACATAAATAAATATCCAAACCCATGGATATAATAATGAAATAAGATAATGAAGTAAAGGAAAAAAAAGAGGTGGAAGTAAGAGAAAAGAAGAAGAAGGAGAAAAGAAAATTGAAGTCAGAACATTGGTGACACAAGATATGAGGCGAGTAATGGAGGAGATTAACGGGAAAAAATGGAAAAAGAAAAGAAATCCCTGGAAGATTTTATATCACAAAGAGTAAGAATGGAAAGGCAAAAGATATGTGTGAGAGAAGAGAGAGAGAGAAGAGAGAGAGAGGAGAGAGAGAGAGAGAGAGAGAGAGAGAGAGAGAGAGAGAGAGAGAGAGAGAGAGAGAGAGAGAAGAGAAGAGAGAGAGAGAGAGAGAGAGAGAGAGAGAGAGAGAGAGAGAGAGAGAAAGAGAGAAAGAGAGAGAGAGAGAGAGAGAGAGAGAGAGAGAGAGAGAGAGAGAGAGGAGAGAGAGAGAGAGAGAGAGAGAGGAGAGAAGAGAGAGAGGAGAGAGAGAGAGAGAGAGAAAGAAAGAGAGAGAGAGAGAGGAGAGGAGAGAGAGACAGACAGACAGACAGACAGACAGACAGACAGACAGACAGACAGAGACAGACAATAATAACAATGAATTTTAGAATAATGATGATTATGATGATGAAAATGAATATTATGGCAATAATAACAATGATTTTCATAATAATAATTATTATTATGATGATAATGAATATTATGGCAATAATAACAATGATTTTTATTATAATAATGATTATGATGATGATAATGAATATGATGACAATAACAACAATGATTTTTACAATAATAATGATTATGATGATGATGATAAATAATGATAATGGTAATAATAACAATGACTTCCAAATATAATGAATCATGTTCTTGGCTGATTGATATAAAATAATAATAAATAATAATAATATAATAATATAATAATAATAAATAATAATAATATAATAATATAACAATAATAATAATAGTAATAATGATAATATAGGCCTATTTGGTGTAAACCTGACGACCGATATTCAAACGCATAGACGAACAAATGGAGGGAAAAATACCTCTAATTATATTAATGTTTTGACCCGCTAATATAATATCATTCTTATTTTTCTAAACTGTACTGTACAATCATCAATATTGTGTACCTCTAAAAGAATATATTTTTTGTATAATGCATATGGCTGAGGTCTGGAATTTAACCTAATTTCCCCAAAAAGCGATTGTCATAATGGCAGAATGAAAAATCTTACACATTTTATATTTACTGTTTGCAAAATATTTCCCCTTAAAAGTGAATTGTAAAAAAAATGAAAAACTTAAGCATAATGATAATAGTGCGTTATTCGTTACATTTTAAAAAATAAATGAACATATAGCGATTCTTCAAAAAAAAAAAAAAAAAAAAAAAAAAAACAATCGAGGATCTTAGAGTATACTTATATATCATCTTGACATTTTTTAAAACTCTATTCATCGTCTGCATAAAATATGATGAAAGAATAGTCACAGCGGCGAAACCTATTCTGTTACTGATGTGTGATATTTTGTTGCAGCCTGGTGTTTGAAGCTCACATTTTTTTTTTTTTTTACTTCAGTGAAGAGTATATATCTTCGTTGATCATAAATTTGTGATATTTTTGATAATTGCGATCTAGCTTTAGTTCAGCGTATATAGTGTTTTGCAGCAAACTAAGGAAAGTTATGAACGAAAAGTAATGGGAAAGGCTAGATCAGTAGCAACTCGAGTAGGTGTCATGGCGTCTGAGTTTGATGACGTCACAAAAGTTGCGATTCTGTTTTTGGAAAAAGCACATTATTCATTTTGGTCTTTTCAATTTTCAAAAATAAAGGAAAATGATGATTTTAATTATTATATCTTCATTGAACAATCATCAAAATAGCCCTTGGCACCCGCTGCGAGCAAATCCACATGGGAATCATTCATGCATAAACATACACTCACACTCACACGCCCACACCCACACACAATGCAGCAAGAACCGACGCCCAGTTATTCATATATCCATTCACTATTTCCTTATTCGTCCCTCCGTTAATTTCCCATTTTCATTCCGCATCCGTTTTCTATGAAAGACTTGGCCGCGTTTCCCCATCTTCCCTGAACTAAAATTCTCTCCTGACTTTTTCTTACCTCCCTTCCTCTCATTATCCCCTCCGTCTCCTCCCAACATCTCATCTCCTGTTACCTCCTCCTCCTCCTCCTCCACCGTAATGAGAATGATAAAAGTGTGAATAA
>NW_020869163.1:110000-115000 GCF_003789085.1 Penaeus vannamei
TAGACTTATCAAAATGTGTTTTTAAAAGTTTCTATTACAATAATCACTTCGGTTTAATTTTCTCTATATCTATTGCGTAATTGGTACATTTTCACTTGTTCATTGCTTTCTTTTTATAATTTAAATGGAAGATAACACAATTCTTTGATGATATCTAATATTTAATCATTATTATTTCCTTGCATATTTTCCTTGTTATTAATTTCTCAGGGATGACATAATGATATTTCAGAATTAATAAAAATGAAGGAATTATTAATTTTACTTAGTTTTCCATGAATGGAAAAGAAGTGATTAATCTCAATTTGTTTATTTAATGGAAAACAAGAAAATAATTTTGTTTGGGTTACGTAATGGAAAGCAAGAAAAAAATTAACTTTATTTACTCAATGGAAAACAAGAAAGTAATGTTTACTTCATGGAAAGCAAAAAAAAAAAAAAACTTTATTTACTCGTTGGAAACAAGAAAGTAATGTTTACTTTCTTTACAAAAAAAGTAATGTTTACTTCATGGAAAAGCAAGTAGTTTTACTTCGTTTACTTAATGGAAAACAAACAAACAAACAAAATTGGTTTACTTAATGGAAAAAAATACTTGGTTTACTTAATGGAAAACGAACAAAAAATACTTGGTTAATTAACTAAAAACAAAAACAAAAAACATTACTTGGTTTATTTAGAGGAAGACAAGAAAATACCTTCCCAACTAAACCATGAATGTAATGAGTTTCTCAGAGCGACTAAACTGGGATAAAAGTTGTCAAGGTGATGTTGAGATGAGACAGAAAAAGTAAACAGGAGGAAAGGAGAAAGAATGGGAAGAGGATAGGCGATGGTAAGTGGGAGAGAATGAAGAATAAGATGATAAGGGATGGTAAGTGGGAGAGAATGAAGAATAAAGATAAGGGGATGATAAATAGGGAGGAGAGAAAGAATAAGATTGTAAGTGGGAGAGAATGAAGAATAAGATGACAGGGGATGGTAAGTGGGAGAATGAAGAATAAGATGATAGGGATGATAAATAGGGAGGAGAGAAAGAATGAGAAGATGGTAAGTGGGAGAGAATGAAGAATAAGATGATAGGGGATGGTAAGTAGGAAGGAATGGAGAATGAGATAATAAGCGATGATAAATAGGGAGGAGAGAATGAAGAATAAGGTGACAGGGGATGGTAAGTGGGAGGGAATGAATATAATGATAATAAGCGATGATGAATAGGGAGGAGAGAAAGAATGAGAAGAGAATACGCGATGAGAAGTGGGAGGGAATGAATAAGTAAGCAGGCGATGATAAATAGGAAAAAAGGAAGAATAAGATGATAGGCGATAAACAGGAGATAAGGAGAAAAGGAAGAAGAAGTAGTTCATTTGACTTGATGTTCAGATGTGAAAGAAAGGAAGAAGAGAGAGACATAAAAGAAGGGCGAGAGATAATAGGAAAGAAACAGAAAGTGTAGAATGGAGATGAGAGAGGAGAGAGAGGAGAAAAGAAGGTGATAATAGCCAAGATGATGATGATAAGTGAAAGACAAATAAGAAAGAGAAAACAGGAGACGAAAGATGATAAAAAAGATGCGGTATTAGATTGTTAGTGAAAGAGACAGAAGAGAGCAAAAGATGGAGAGAGAGAGAGAGAAAGAGAGAGAGAGATAAAAGATAGTGATAAAGATGATGTTAGAATGAAAAGAATATGAAAAGAGTCGATGGAGATAAGAAAAAATGATGATAATAAAAAGATGTTTTACTTACGAAAGAGAGAAAATGAGAAGAAAATGTTCGTTACAAATAAAAACGAACAAAAGGAATGAAGGATAAGGAAGGGAAATAAAGAGGGAAAGATATAAAAGAAATAAAAAGAAATAGAACTGAAGGATAAAGACGAGAAATTGCGAGAACAGAAAACGATTATCAATAAAAAGAAACAAAGAAACGAAGGATACAGAAAAGAGAATAAAGAGATAAACAGGAAAAGAACGATTATCAATAAAAGAAAATGGATACAAAAATAAGAATAAATTGAAAAACAGGAAAAAAAGCGATATCAATAAAAAAAAACAAGAAAGAAGCGCAAAAAATGAAAGATAAAGAATAATAATAAAAAGAACAAGACAAGAACAACACGGCGTGACTATCGTGTCCCCAATATAGCGCATGACACGAGCATGTCATGAACTTATGTCATGTGTTGGCCTTTGATGTCAATCTTCCCATTTACACATTTGTTGATTTTAATATGACGGCTTTTGTGCCATTTTATGCAAGGATTTGTGCAAATTTTCCTTTGATTTATATATTTTTTTTTTTATTATTTTTTTAATTTTTTTTAATTATTTATTTATTTTTATTATTTTTTTTATTCTTTTATTAATTTTTTATTACATTTTATTATTTATTATTTTTCTTTATTAATTTTTATTATTATTTATTATTTTTCTTTATTAATTTTTATTATTTTATTACTTTTTTTTAAGATGGTCATTATCATTATCATCATCATCATCATCATATCTAATATTATTGTCATATTGTCATATTTTCTTTTATTATCGTATTTCTTCTTCTTATCGTATTTCGTCCTCCTCCTCCGTCTTCGCGACGCGTAAGCAAAATTGCACTATTCAAAACTAAATTAAAAAGATAAATAAAATAAAAATAAATAAATACTGTGAAGTTCAGATTTCATGACACAGTCTGAAGGAACTGTGTTTGTGTTTGTTTTTTGTTTTGTTTGTTTTTGTTTGTTTTGTTTTTTGTTTTGTTTTTATTTTTGTTTGTTTTTGTCTCTCCTTCGGTTTCGCGCTTTGAAGTTGTTTTTTTTTTTCGTTTGTTGGATTTTTATATTTCTCTTTTTTTTCTTCTTGCTCTTGCTTTCATCTCATGTTATTAGTTTGTCTTTTTTTTTTTTCTTCGTGTATTCTCTCTTTTTTGTCTTTTAAGTTTCGTCTCACTTTCATGTTGTTGTTTTTTAGCCGATTTTTACTTTATTTCTTTTTTTCTTTTTTTCTTTCTTCTCATCCTTTGTTTGTCTTTACCTTCCTTTCCATTAATTTTACATCTGTTGCCTGTTTCACTATTATTTCTCCTTCTCTCTTCATCCTTACTTAATCAAGTTCTCGTATTTCTCAGTTTATTGTTTATCATTCTTCCTTATTCTATTAATTAATTTTCTCCTCACTTCTCCTATTCTCTTCTGGTTATTTTACCATCCACTTTCGTTATTTCTGTCTCATGTCTTTTATCCCTTCTCTCTACCTTTGCTTATTTTTCTTTTCTTTTTCCTTTTCTCTTAATATCTTTCCTTATTCCTCTTCGTCTTTTCTTCTCCTCTTATTAGTTCTCTTGATCTCTCTTTTCTTGATTCCGTTTGTCGTTTTCCATCCTACGCTTTCTTATCACTTCCTCTTTTTTCTTTCATCATCCCCTCTCCTCGTCCTTTCATTTTCGTTCTTCTCTCTCTCTCATCTTCTCTCTCTCTCTCTCCATCTCGGCTCTCTCTCTCCTCTCTCTCTCTCTCTCTCTCTCTCTCTCTCTCTCTCTCTCTCTCTCTCTCTCTCTCTCTCGCCCTCTTTCTCCTTCAGCTCTCTCTCTCTCTCTCTCTCTCTCTCTCTCTCTCTCTCTCTCTTATTATTCCACTCCTCCTCTCCTTCTTACTATCTTTCTCCATTCCTCTCTAATCTTACGTCATTCCTTCTCCTCCTCTCTCATCTTTCTCTCCTCCTCCTTTCCCTATTCCTCCTGTTTCCCCATTCCTCTTCATTCTTTCTAACCTCCTCCTTCTCTTCCTCGCTTTTCTCGCCGCTCTTCCTTCTATTCCACTCCTTCTTCATCTCCGCTCTCCCCCTCTTTCTCGCCCTCTTCCATCTATCCACTCTTCTTCCTCCCCCTCTTCTCTCTTTCCTGCTCCTCTTTCTTCTATCCACCCGGTTCTTCCCTCCCCCCTCCCCCTCTCCCTCTTCTCCCCTTTCCCCTCTTATCTTCCCATTCCACTCGGTTGGTTTTCCTTCCTTCTCCCTCTTCCTTCTTCTCCCTCTGTTCCCTCTCTACTACTCCGCCCCCTCTCCCTTTCTCCCTCCTCTCCTTCTATCCACTCGTTTCTTTCCTTCCCCCTCTCCCTCTTTCTCCCTCTTCCTCCCATCCACTCGTTCTTCCCTCCCTCTCTCCCTCTTTCTCCCTCGTTCTTCTTCCCTCCGCCCTCTCTCTCTCCCTCTACCTTCTAATCCACTCGTTCTTTCCCTTCTCCCCTCTCCCTCTTTCTTCCCTCTCCTCCCATCCACTCGTTCTTCCCCCCTCTCTCCCTCTTTCTTCCTCGTTTTATCCCTCCGCCCCTCTCTCTCTCTCTCCTCTACCTTCTTATCCACTCGTTTCTTCCCTTCCTCCCCTCTCCCCTCTTTTCTTTCCCCCTGTTCCCCTTTTCTACTTTCCGCTCTCCTTTTTCTCCCCTCTTCCTTCTATCCATCGTTCTTCCCTTCCTCCCCTCCTCTTTCTCTCCCCTCTGTTTTTCCCTACTCCGCCCCTCTCCCTTTCTATCCTCGTTCATCTTTCTCCCTCTTCCTCCCATCCACTCGTTCTTCCCTCCCTCTCTCCCTCTTTCTCCCTCGTTCTTCCCTCCGCCCCTCTCTCTCTCCCTCTACCTTCTATCCACTCGTTCTTCCCTTCCTCCCCTCTCCCTCTTTCTCCCTCTGTTCCCCTTTCTACTCCGCCCCTCTCCCTTTTTCTCCCTCTTCCTTCTATCCACTCGTTCTTCCCTTCCTCCCCTCTCCCTCTTCTCCTCTTCTTCTCCACTTCGTTCTTTCCCTTTCCTCCCCTCTCCCTCTTTCTCTCCCCTGTTTTCTACTCCGCCCCTCTCCCTTTCTCTCCCTCTTCCTTCTATCCACTCGTTCCTTCCCTCTTCCCCTCTCCCTCTTTCTCCCTCTGTCCTCCCCTCTCCCTCTTTCTCCCTCTGTTCCCCTTTCTACTCCGCCACCCCTAGAGTTTACATTTTCTGTGTATTCTCAACTGACA
>NW_020869163.1:120000-132500 GCF_003789085.1 Penaeus vannamei
ACGAATTAACCTGAAATAACGTCCCTTTTTGGAGTATCATTACGAAATTCGAAGATAAAACGTAATTGCCGCTGTCTGATTCACGTAGATAGTGGGTTTACGTGTGTGATAAATGGAATTCATAATAAAGGACTTTCTTATACTTTATCAGGCACGCGATAACGAGAAACAGAAAAGGCGACACGAAAAGGAATGGAATAATTATATCCTCCGGTGTAATTACCTCTTCCACGCTAAGATACTTACGCGTGGGCATAATAATCATTAAAGTTAAATGTCAAGAGTTGAATATTCTTTACCACTCGTGTTTATTTTTGGCTTTCCGAATTTCGCAGTCATTGCATGTAAAGTCATCTGACTGACTTTGCATAAATCGACTATTAAACAACTTGACTCAGATTGCTAAATGCTTGTTTATAAAGACCTGATTACGGGGGGAAAGTTAGATTGCTACGGTTTGGTATGAGTGAATAGAGGAAAATGAGATGAGAAAGGTAGATGACAGACAGATAGACAAACAGAGAGACAGAGAGAAGGGGGAGAGGGTAAAGGCAAACAAGAGAGAGAGAGAGAGAAAAGAGAAACAGATAGAGCGAGAGGCGGGGAGGAGAAGAGATAGATAGAGAGAGAGAAAGGGGAGAGGGAAAAGACAAAAAAAAGGAAAAAGAGAGAGGAAACAGAAATAGAGAGAGAGGACGGATACAATTTCAAGACAGCGACAGAGAAGGAAGGAAAGACCAAAGAAGAAGACATCACGTGAGCAAAAAAAAAAAAAAAAAAAAAAAAAAAAAAAAAAAAAAAAAAAAAAAGCAAAGACGAGACGAAGGGACGAGCAAGTCCAAAATATTCCCCTTTGAGGCTCGTCATTTACTCGTTTCCTCGCCGGATCGTGTAAACGTGACTTACTCCCTGTCTCATGTCTCGGTCTTCGTGAGCGCCGCCGCCTCCTCGCAGCTCATGCTCACGTTACTTCGTTCTATCTCTCTCTCTCTCTCTCTCTCTCTCTCTCTCTCTCTCTCTCTCTCTCTCTCTCTCTCTCTCTCTCTCTCTCTCTCTCTCTCTAGTCTATCTATATCTCTGTCTGTCTACGTCTATATCTGTCTCGCTCTCTCTTTCTCTCTTATACATCTATGTATATAATATGTATATGCGAATATATATATATATATATATATATATATATATATATATATATATATATATATATACGCGCATGCAAACGCACACACACACACACACACATGTATTCATGTGTATATATACATATATATATATATACAGAGAGAGAGAGAGAGAGAGATGAGAGAGAGATACACGCACACATATGCACACACACACACACACACACACACACACACACACACACACACACACACACACACACACACACACACACACACACACACACACATATATAATATATTATATATATATATATATATATATATATAAAGATAGATAGATAGATGATAGATAAACAGGCACCCACACACATACATGTGTGTGCGTGTGTGTATCCTTTCCTTGTATCTTTGTCCCTTGCTGCTTTTCGGCTTTGTTTTACCTTCATTAGTTTTCTTTATTTCATATTTTCATTTTTCCATCATATTTATCCTTTTGTTTTCTTTCGGTTGCCTGGTAATATTTTTTTTTTTTTTTTTTGTCTCCTTTCTCTTCGTCAGTTCCCGTTGATTCCCATTTTCTGAATCCATTTTCCGCTCTTAACCAGAATTTCTTAACCCATTCATCTTCTTGCTTTCACTCATTCTGTCTCTATTCCTCTGCCTGAACCCTTTTTCTTTCTTTCTAATTATCCCTTACTGCCTTCCCATTCGTCCCTTCCTTCTTCTTCTTCTTCTCTTCCTCTATCCATCTCCCTCTTCCCCTCACTTTTTTTTTTTTTTTTTAAACATTATACACCTTCAGCTTCCCTTACCTCAATCGCCCCTTCCCCACAAGCCATACAAGAAACCCACCCCCACCCCCTTACTACCTCTTCCCCACCCTTGCGACCCCTCCCCCTTCCTACCCCCCCACCCTGTTTCCCCCACCTGTTACTACCCATTCCCCTCCCACCCTGTTTACTACCACCACGCTTATACCCCCCTCCCCACCCTTGTTTCCCCCACCGTTACTACCCCCACCACCACCGTTATTACCTCCTCCCCACCCGTGCGACCCCCTCCCCCATTATTAAACCCTCCCCACCTAGCTAACCCTATCCCCCTTACTACCCCTCCCCACCCTTGCTACCCCCAACCCTACTCCCCAACATTGCTACCCCTCCCCCCCTACTACCCCCCTCTCTACCCTTGCTTCTGCTACCCCCTCCCCCTACTATCCACCTCCCCACCCTTGCTACCCCCCCCTTACTATCCCCACCCTTGCTACCCCCTCCCCCCTTACTACCCCTCCCTACCCTTGCTACCCCCCCCCTTACTACCCCCCTCCCCACCCTTATCACCCTTTCCTCTCCCCTTCTACTAAGTGTCTAGAAATCGGTCCCTTGGGTAAGAAAAAAGAAGAAAAAGAAAAGAGAAAGATGATGAAAGGAGAAAAAATACATTATCAGCATCGACTAAAGAATGAGAAGAGAAAAGAAAAAGGAGAAGCAAAAAAAAAAAAAAAAAAAAAAAAAAAATAATGATAAAAAAAAAAATAATAATAAAAAAGATGAGAGGGAAGGAAGTAGCAATAGAAGTACAAACAAAAATGCGAAGAGGAATTACACAAAACAAACACAAAACTAAAAATGCGAAGAGGAATTAAAGATGCCAATAAGCCCCGCAAACAAGATGTCCGCCGTAGCACTTCCCGGCAAAGGACATTTATCTCGAAAAATCCCCCCCCCCACTTAAGCCCCCCACCCCCCCAGACACCCTCGGCAGACACGCACCCCAGACGACTAAGCTGTCAGATGACCGGCGCCAGAGGGAGTCCCAGTCGTCTCAGTCGTCCGTTATTGTCGTTTCTTTTCTTTTTGGTCGTCTTGGAACTCGTCTCGTGTGCGGGATGCCGGGTGTGTGTGTGCGCGCGGAATGCAGTGGGAGATGGGTTTTGTGTACGCGTGGGGTGTGTGCGTGTGTGTGTAAGTACGTTAGATGAGTGTTTGTGTACGCGTGGGGTTGTGTGTGTGTGTGTGTAAGTACGTTAGATGAGTGTTTGTGTATGCGTGGGGTTGTGTGTGCGAGTGTGTGCGTGTGTGTGTGTACGTGTTTAAGGGGTTGGATGTTAGATGAGTGTTTGTGTACGCGGGGGGTTGTGTGCGTGAGCGTGTGTAAGTACATAATGAAGGGGTTGGATGTTAGATGAGTGTGTGTGTACGTATTTTAGGGGTTGCATGTTAGATGAGAGTGTACGCGTGGGTTGTGTGTGTGTACATACTTGAGGGGTTGCATGTTAGATGAGTGTTTGTGTACACATGGGTTTGTGTGTGTGTACGTATTTGAGGGCTTGCATATTAGATGAGCGTTTGTGTACGCATGGGGTTGTGTGTGTGTGTACGTATTTAAGGGGTTGCATATGTGAAAATATACATGGCTTTATTAACTGTCTTTGCACTAAGACGGTACGCACATACAGACACACTCAGATACATACACAAATACATTAACATATGGGATAAAAATACGTGTTTTTTGTAAGCATGCTCTTTTATGTACATATAACACCGATTGCATACATACATACATACATATAATGAATAAACAGTCACATATAGACACCCACATATCCAAATACGTTCAAACGCCAACACACACACACACACTAACGCACACAGACACATGCGTACACACTCATACATCTGGACACACATGGTATGTAGTCACAAACATCTGGTTCCTTCGTCTTTCTTGTCTTTGGATATTTGTTTTTTTATTTTTTTTGATTTTGTTTTTGTTTTTGTTTTTCTCTTGTTTATTTGTTTCTTTATTTATGTTTCTCTTGTTTATGTCTTTTTTATATGTATCTTTGTTGTTTTTTTGTGGAAATTCGTGTTAGTTTTTATTATCGATATTATTATTAGTAGTAGAGGAAATGAGTGAATGTTATTGTCATTATTATTGCCGATAATGGCAATTATTGTTTTATTGTCATTATTATTGCCGATAATGGCAATTATTGTTTTATTGTTGTTGTTTTTTATTGTTATTGTTATCATTACTATTATTATCATTATTGTTATCATTGTTAGTATCATTATTATTATCAGTAATATCATTATCATATTAGTTTCCTGGTGTATCATATACATTATTACTATTATTATTATTATCATAATTACCATTATCATTACTGTTATTATCGTTATTATCATTATCATTATTATATCAGTTTCATGATATATCATATATAATATCATCATCAACGGTAATAGTTTTTTTTTCAAATATTACCATCATTATCATTATTAGGAGCACTAATGTCATTATCATTCTTACTACTATCATCAGTCTTACTAACTATAATAATCTCATTTCTCACAATCATCATGATTGCCTCCATCTCCGTTATTGTCTCGTTACTGTTCGCCAATTCTTCATATCTCTTATCTGAGTAAACTATTTTACCGCTTATCAAACGGTCGATTTGTTAAAATTGTCCGAGGCCCGACCCTATGAATATTCGTAAATACAGACATGCATTTACACAGAAATAAATGCATATCTGTCTATATATCTGATAGATATATATTTATCTATCTATTTGCCCGGTTGAGATATATATATATATATATATATATATATATATATATATATATATATGTCTAGACTGATAAAAATCCATTTATTTCTTTATTTATGCACAATTTTAACAACCCGGTCACAAAATTTTAGTTTAGTCAGTGCAAAAAACGGCCGAGAGATGGCAGAGCGCACATAATGTAAATAGTCCAAAACAGCTGTAACAGATAATACCTCTATCACTTGTGCTGTTGCCTTTACACCTGCGATGAGAGAGAAAAGGGAGGAGGGGGGAGGGAGAGAGAGAAGAAGAGAGAGAGAGAGAGAGAGAGAGAGAGAGAGAGAGAGAGAGAGAGAGAGAGAGAGAGAGAGAGAGAGAGAGAGAGAGAGAGAGAGAAAGAGAGAGAGAGAAGAGGAGAGAAGGAGAAAGAGAGAGAGAGGAGAGAGAGAGAGAGAGAGACAGAGAGCGAGAGAGAGAGAGAGAGAGAGACAGAGAGAAGAAAGAGAGAGACAGAGCAGAGAGAGAGAGAGAGAGAGAGAGAGATAATCAGAGATAGACACAGACCAGACAGAGAGAGAGAGAGAGCAGACAGGAAGACAGAGAGACAAAGTCAAAAGTAGACATACAGACAGACAGACACAAGAGAAGAAAATAGATTCAGGTAGATGAATAGATAAGTATGACGGTCGCGTAGAGGTGGGGGGGGGGGGGTAAATGAGAAATGGGTATCGACTATATTAATATGGAACAATGAAGCGACTTGTTTACTAATGTCCTGGTATTACCGCTACTGTTCTGGTGTTACTGTTTTGTTGTTGTTGTATTACTGTGGTTATTATTCTTATTATTGTTCATTTTCATAAGAAATAATTATATATCGGACGTAGCTGTTATCATCGTTGTTTTTACGTATCAATAATAATAATAATCTTAATATTGATGATTGTTATGACTTTTCATCACAATGACGAAAAACTATATTTGGAAATATGTCATTACCGCTTTTTACGTAAAAGTAAAAATACCAATAATAATAATAATGGCAATTATCATCACCGTTACTGACATTTTCGATATCATCAAAAGCATTGCAATTGTGATAAAAATCGTGAATTTTTCCTTTACAATAAGTCTAAAAAAAGCTCTTTCGAAAAAGCAGCAGATGTGAGAGGAGCGCTAAATGTAGCAGTGATATCATAGACAAGTGAAACATCCTTTGTGAATGATTGTAAGTTTTTTCTCAACGTGTTTTATCGTGTTTTGCAACGAGTGTGGGTGTGCATGCATGCAAGCTTGTGTATGTTTGTTTGTTTGTCTGTTTGTTCTCCTCCCTCTTATTATTTTTTTCTCTTCTTTCTCTCTCTCGCTCGCACGCTTTCTTCTCTCTCTCTCTCTCTCTCTCTCTCTCTCTCTCTCTCTCTCTCTCTCTCTCTCTCTCTCTCTCTTCTCTCTCTCTCTCTCTCTCTCTCTCTCTCTCTCTCTCTCTCGCTCGTTCGCTCGCACGCTCTCTCTCTCTCCACCCACCCCCTCCACCCCGCCCCTCAACAACCACAACTCCCCCCCCCCTTCCCCCTCCCCCACTCTTCCCCCATACCCCCAACAACCACAACTCCACACCCCCCACACTCTTCCCCCTATCCCGCCAACAACGACAACTCCACCCCACCCCCTCCCCCATTCCCCCCTCCCCCCACGCTTTCCCCCTTCCCCCAACAACCACAACTCCACCCCTCTCCCCTACCCCCCCCCCCACTCATTCGCCCTAGCACTACAACTCATCCTCGCACAACCCGACGCGACGAGTCGGCTTCGGATACCAAAACTACCACCGGACTTATTGATCCGACCAATCAAGGAGTCATTTTTAAAGTCATTTCGGTCGCGAGGAACGCTGACGCCGGCACCTCATGACTTCCTCATGGCTGTCGTGGTGGTGTGGGTTTCATGTTGTGGTTCGGCGAGGGTAGACGTACCCGGGAAATTGGGGAAGGGGGGAGGGGGAGGGGGAAGGAGGAGGGGAGGGGGAAAGGGGGGTGGGGTGGATGATTGTGTGTGGTTGTATGGGGTTTGGTTTAAATGTTCAGTTTTTTTTATGTATTATATATGTTTATTTTTATATATTTTTTGTGTTTGTGTGTTGTTATTTGGTATTATGGGAGAATGTGTATTGCATTTATCAGTTTTATTTGATTTATATAAAAAGGTGTATTATTAAAATTCATATTTGTATAAAAGTATGTGTATTGTTCAATCTTATTTGCTTTATATAAAAAGATATGGGTATTTAGTCTTATTTCAATGAAAAAATACGCGTATCCAGTTTAATTCCAATAAAAGAATGTATTATATTTTGCGTCGTATTTGAAGAAATGAATTGGAGAACTATTTTCCGCTGTATATTTCCGCTCCAGCTGATATCCAGTCGAACTTTCAACAGAAAAAGAAACCAACTTTTATCCGTCGGCTTTTTGGAGCGATTAAGCATATTGCAAAGGTTACAGGCATTGTGTCGAGTTGCCATAGTAACGGCAATGGGTTTCCGCTTGAGTAAGCATTCGATGTTGAGAATGGATCGCATTTCATTCATAAATCAATCAGCTGATCCCCGAAGCTCTATCTGAATGGACGTGCGTAAAGGAATAGTAAAAGTTTTTTTTTGAGATTATGAAAGGATGAAGAGAGTTAGTGTTGTATCTTGAAAAAACATGCGCAAAAATACATTAAAACCATGAATGTATTATGTGTAGAAGCGGGAAAGTTTTCTTGAAAGACAAAAGGAAAAGTTTAAGTCGGAGTAAACACTATTTTAGAATTCGTGTTCTTAAATCAAGTGAGGTGTGAAGTCTGTAAATTATTCAAGGAAATGATAAGGGATATGCACGCATGTTCAAAAGTGTTCATGTCAGTTGCGTGTCTGTGTGTATCAAAGAAATGTACTGATAGGGAGCGAGGGGAGAGAGAGAGAGAGAGAGAGAGAGAGAGAGAGAGAGAGAGAGAGAGAGAGAGAGAGAGAGAGAGAGAGAGAGAGAGAGAGAGAGAGAGAGAGAGAGAGAGAGAGAGAGAGAGAGAGATAGAGATAAAGAGAGAGAGAGAGAAAGAAAGAGAGAGAGAGAGAAGAGAGAGAGAGAGAGAGAGAGAGAGGAGAGAGAAGAGAGAGAGAGAGAGAGAGAGAGAGAAGAAGACAGACAGAGACAGACAGACAGAGACAGCGAATCGGACAAAGACATACAGATATAAAGAAAATGGCCAAGAATTCTAATAAGATAAGCAGACAAACGGCACATTCCAAGGAAGGGGAAAGGGGAAGGGGAAACATACGAGGTCATTTGAGGTCAGGCATATGAGGGAGCGGGAGACAGAGTGGCGCCTTGGCTGTCATTCTGCCAATCAAATTATTATGAGACTGGGATCTGACTCGAATGATGAGACGGGAGAAAGTGCATACAAACGAGGGTGGGAATCTGTGGACGTGTGTGTTGTTTTTTTCTTATTTTGTTGTCTTTCTTGTTCTTCTTCTTCCTTTTCTTCTAGTTCTTTTTTTTTTTCTTTTTTTCTACTTCTTCTAATTCCTCCTTCTCCTGCTGCTGCTCGTCCTCCTCCTTCTCTTTTTTTCTTCTTCTCCTCCATCATCATTTTCATTTTCCTCCCCTTCTCACCTTCCCTTTCTCCATCCCCCACTCCTTCTAAATGCTGTTTTTCTTTTCTTCTTCTCCCTCTTCTTATTCTTCTAAGGATAGTTTGTCAAGCTGTTCCCCACGCGTTCTTGTCCTCCTCCTCCTCTTCTTTTCTTCTTCTCTTCCTACTTCTTCATCATCTTCATCCCCTTCGCTTCTCCCCTTTCTCCATCTCCTACTCCTCCCCCCGTTTTCCTTTTCTTCTTCACCCTCTCCTTTTTTCTTCAGATGATAGTTTGTCTAGCTCTCCAGTCCCTCGTCCTCCTCCTCCTCCTCCTCTTCCTTAATCTCCCACTCCTTCCCCCTGTTTATCTTTTCTTCTTCTCCCTCTCTTTTTTCTTCACAGGATAGTTTGTCTAGCTCTTCGGTCCGCGCACCTTCTTGTCCTCTTCCTCCTCCTCCTTCATCATCATCTTCATCCTCCTCCCCTTTCCCTCTTCCCTTTTTCCACCCCCACTCCTCCCCCGGTATTCCTTCTCTTCTTCTCCCTCTTCTTTTTCTTCAAGAGGTAGTTTGTCTAGCTCTTCGGTCCCCACTCGTGCTCCTCCTCCTCCTCTTCCCTCTCCTCTATTTCTCCTTCTCCTCCTCCTTCATCTTCATCCTCCTCCGTTTCTCACCTTCTTCTCCCCCACCCCCCCCTGTTTTTCTTTTTCTTCCTCTCCCTCTTCTCTCCGCGCGTTTTCCCCTTCCTCCTTCCTACTCCTCTTTTTCTCCTTCTCCTCCTCCTCCTTCACCATCTTCCTCCTCCTCCGTTTCTCACCTTCCCTTTCTCCCCCTCCCCCCCACCCCATGTTTTTTCTCTCTCTCCCTCTTCTCCCCCCTTCACCTTTTTCCCCTTCCTCCTCCTCCTCCTCTTTTTCTCCTTCACTCATTTCCTCCTCTTCCTCTCCCCTCCCCCCCACCCCATGTTTTTCTCTCTCCCTCTTCCCTCTCTCTCCGCGCGCCTTGTGCTCCTACTCCTCTTTTCTCCTTCTCCTCCTCCTCCTTCACCATCTTCCTCCTCAACCTTCCCTTTCTCCCCCTTCCCCCACCCCATTTTTTCTTCTCTCCCTCTCCCTCTTCCCTCCGGCACCTTGTGCTCCTGCTCCTCGTTTCGCTCCACTCCTCCTCGCCCACCATGCTTCCTCCGTCCTGGTTTTCCTGCTTCTTTCTCCCTCCTCCCCCACCCCATGCTTCTCTCCCTCCCTTTCTCTCCGCGCGTGCCTTGTGCTGCTTCCCCCGTCGAGTCCCGCCCGCCCGACGCCCTGTCTCAGCGTGCTGGAGGGCGTGGTGCTCCTGCTTCAGTCTCTGCGCTCGAGTCCCAGCCCCGCCCGCCCACGCCCTGTCTCAGCGTGCGTCTGTTGCTCCTGCTTCAGTCTCTGCGCCTCGAGTCCCAGCCCCGCCCGCCCACGCCCTGTCTCGGCGTGCGTGGAGGGGCGTGGTGCTCCTGCTTCAGTCTCTGCGCCTCGAGTCCCAGCCCCGCCCGCCCACGCCCTCTCTCAGCGTGCGTGGAGGGCGTGGTGCTCCTGCTTCAGTCTCTGCGCTCGAGTCCAGCCCCCGCCCGCCACGCCCTGTCTCAGCGTGCGTGGAGGGGCGTGGGCTCTGCTTCAGTCTCTGCGCCTCGAGTCCCAGCCCCGCCCGCCCACGCCCTGTCTCAGCGTGCGTGGAGGGGCGTGGTGCTCCTGCTTCAGTCTCTGCGCCTCGAGTCCCAGCCCCGCCCGCCCACGCCCTGTCTCAGCGTGCGTGGAGGGGCGTGGTGCTCCTGCTTCAGTCTCTGCGCCTCGAGTCCCAGCCCCGCCCGCCCACGCCCTGTCTCAGCGTGCGTGGAGGGGCGTGGTGCTCCTGCTTCAGTCTCTGCGCCTCGAGTCCCAGCCCCGCCCGCCCACGCCCTGTCTCGCGTGAGGGGCGTGGTGCTCCTGCTTCAGTCTCTGCGCCTCGAGTCCCAGCCCCGCCCGCCACGCCCTGTCTCAGCGTGCGTGGAGGGGCGTGGTGCTCCTGCTTCAGTCTCTGCGCCTCGAGTCCCAGCCCCGCCCGCCCACGCCCTGTCTCAGCGTGCGTGGAGGGGCGTGGTGCTCCTGCTTCAGTCTCTGCGCCTCGAGTCCCAGCCCCGCCCGCCCCACGCCCTGTCTCAGCGTGCGTGGAGGGGCGTGGTGCTCCTGCTTCAGTCTCTGCGCCTCGAGTCCCAGCCCCGCCCGCCCACGCCTGTCTCAGCGTGCGTGGAGGGCGTGGTGCTCCTGCTTCAGTCTCTGCGCCTCGAGTCCCAGCCCCGCCCGCCCACGCCCTCTCTCAGCGTGCGTGGAGGGGCGTGGTGCTCCTGCTTCAGTCTCTGCGCCTACTCCGGGAGGCAGCTTCACTTGCTCTGTTCAGGCTGAGGGGGGGTCACGTGACGTCTTGGCTTGATGAGGGTTTGGTTGTTAAGGGGTTGTGAGTGTGGTTGTTAGGGCTGGTCGTAGAGGGGGGTCACTTCGTACCTAATATATAGAGGATTAAAAAGAAAAGAAAAGAAAAGAAAGAAAGAGAAAAAGAAAAAAGAAAGAAAGAACGAAAAAAGAAAAAAAAAAAGAGAGGAAGAAGAAGAAGAAGAAGAAGAAAAAAAAATAAAAAAATATATATATATACTATATATATATATATTATATATATATATATATATATATATATTATATATATATATATATATATATATATATGTGTGTGTGTGTGTTGTGTATTATTCCTCTCTATTTTGATTCTGTTACGTTGTTTGTGCGAATATAATCAGGCTCGTAACGTTCATAGCATCTGGTCACATCATGTATGGTGTGTTGTTGTGTGTGTGTGTGTGTGTATGTGTGTTGTGGTGTGTTAGTGTGTATGTCGTGTCCGTGTGCGTGTCCTTCGAAAAAAAAAAATAATATAATCTTCCGTCACTCACAACAAACTAGTGAATTGGCTCCACCCACATGAACAGCGTATGGCGAACGGCGTCGACGTGAACAAACCGAGTGTTCAGAGTGCGACTGAGTATGTACGGAAGCCTTCTCGGTCTGCAGTGTGGCTGTCGGTGTTGTTCGTTGCATGTGCATTATTCAGGAGAAATGCTGCGAAGAATGCGGAGTTTGGGGATGCCCTTTTTGGAATCGGGAGAAAGGAATAGAAGAAAAGGAAGGGAGAGAGGAGGAGGGCGAAGAATGCGGTTTGAAGAAAGAGAATAGAAGAGAAGAAGGAGAGAGGAGGAGGGCGAAGAATGCGGGTTTGGCGATGCCCTTTTTGGAATCGGAAGAAAAGAGAATGAAGAGAAGGAAGGAGAGGAGGAGGAGGGCGAAGAATGCGGGTTTGGGGATGCCCTTTTTGGAATCGAAGAAAGAGAATAGAAGAAAGGAAGGAGAGGAGGAGGAGGGCGAAGAATGCGGGTTTGGGGATGCCCTTTTTGGAATCGGGAGAAAGAGAATAGAAGAGAAGGAAGGAGAGGAGGAGGAGGGCGAAGAATGCGGGTTGGCGATGCCCTTTTTGGAATCGAAGAAGAGAATAGAAGAGAAGGAAGGAGAGGAGGAGGAGGGCGAAGAATGCGGGTTTGCGATGCCCTTTTTGGAATCGGAAGAAAGGAGAATAGAAGAGAAGAAGGAGAGGAGGAGGAGGGCGAAGAATGCGGGTTTGGGGATGCCCTTTTTGGAAAAGGAGAGAATAGAGAGAAGGAAGGAGAGGAGGAGGAGGCGAGAATGCGGCCCTTTTTGGAATCGGAAGAAAGAGAATAGAAGAGAAGGAAGAGAGGAGGAGGAGGGCGAAGAATGTTTGGAATCGGAGAATAGAAGAAAAGGAAGGAGAGGAGGAGGAGGGCGAAGAATGCGGGTTTGAAGAAAGAGAATAGAAGAGAAGGAAGGAGAGGAGGAGGAGGGCGAAGAATGCGGGTTTTGGATGCCCTTTTTTGGAATCGGGAGAAAAGAGAATAGAAGAGAAGGAAGGAGAGGAGGAGGAGGGGCGAAGAATGCGGGTTTGAAGAAAGAGAATAGAAGAGAAGGAAGGAGAGGAGGAGGAGGGCGAAGAATGCGGGTTTGGCGATGCCCTTTTGGAATCGGAAGAAAGAGAATAGAAGAAAAAGGAAGGAGAGGAGGAGAGGCGAAGAATGCGGGTTTGAAGAAAGAGAATAGAAGAGAAAGGAAGGAGAGGAGGAGAGGGCGAAGA
>NW_020869163.1:137500-140000 GCF_003789085.1 Penaeus vannamei
ATTATCATTATTAATTATATTATTATTATTATTATTATTATTATTATTATTATTATTATTATTATTATATTTATTATTATTTATTATTAATTATTATTATCATTATTATTATTATTTATTATTATTATTATATTATTATTATTATTATTATTATTATTATTATTATTATCATTATTATATTATTATTATTATTTATTATCATTATTATTATTATCTTTATTTATTATTATTATTTATTATTTTTATTATTCATTACTATTATATATTTTGATTCTGTAGCCATGCGCTATCGAAATTCTTTATTAACTGAAAAGAAAAAACACTTCACATTAAAAAAAAAAAAATGGATATAACAAGATTTATAAACTAGCTTTCGTTTTTTGTCAGATTATAGTTTTTGCATTCCCTTTTTACAACGAACTTTTAACTCATTTTCTAGAATAAATGCGGTTTGCCGAATTTACTAACGTGGCTCGAATTTATCAAATTGTATTTATTTATCTATATTGCTTATTACTATATATGTATGCCCGTGTAATCATGATTATTGATGTTAAGTATACATGAAAATGCATAATTTTATTTTCCAATGGGACAGTTTTGCTATTATTTTTTGTATGCTGTCTTCGAGTTAAAGTTCTATATTATATTTAGAAAGTTCTTTATCATATCTAAAGTTCTATATTATACTTAAAGTTCTAATATTATATTATATTTAGATTATACTATCTTCGATCACACTTTTGAGTGAATTTTATCATACGTTCCTAACAAGACAATATTGCAAACGTAGGTTGAGCTAACCACGCACACGGTGTCAAATAAAGACCTATCGTACTTAAGATATCAATTTTCATAGAAATATTCCGCCTTCACTGAGATCAAGTTCTCGACTTCAAGATAGTATGAATCAATAATATAGAATGTACCGTATTTCGTCATTGCTACCAAGATAGTATAAAGAAGATAGTAAGAAATAACAAACAAAGTGTTTTATGTTTCATGTTACGACGAAAATTCTACAATACGTAATTATAATGTTTTTTTTCGAACTTATACAACGTGGGTGTTGATTTGTATGTTAACGGACTGATATAGATGTTTAGCGGTAACATTGCACGATGGTCTGCCATTTTTACTTTCGTAATATCGATAGCAGTATTTTTCTTCTTCGTTAGATATTGAGGTACAGATATGGCGACTGCCTAATGGTAATTACAGCGCTATGTAACGAATATAGGATAATTAGCTGACGAATAATTATATTCGTGAGTCAAAATACAACATGACTAAAATTCATAACGAAAGAAATGGCGTACTCGATAAAGCGCCAATGGATTTGTACAAATATTCCCAGTAAGCACATCATTTTCGAATACTTAGACTCACAGCATGATATTTGGTCTGAGAAAGAATTAAAGACTCAGAGAATAAGCTTGATATATATTTGTTGTTTGCTGGCTTATTTCTCCCATTTATTAAAGTAGCGAGAGGTCAGTACAGAAAATTAACTCAACTTATCGAACATCTGGCACCTCTCTCTCCCACACGCCGAGTTACCAATTATTATTTGCTGCTCGTAAATCTGAACGAATAAATGCGTGTATCTCTTTTACTATAACGCCGTTCGCTAGTTAGGATACATCGTGGATCAACATATCGAAATTCAAAAGAGTCAAAAGATAGTTTTCAGAGAAAGAATCAACATGCGAAACATATATCCTAACTGGTAACTTGACTGAGCAGACGACACATGGTCCGCGAAGCAAGCTTTCCGTCCGTCAGTGTGTGTCATGTAGTGAGAGAGTGTGGATGTAACTTTTGGTGGAACAATGTGATAATTACAGTCTGTTCTTGACTTAATAGCGTGAATTAAAAGAATTGCGGTGTTGATTTAGAAAGAAAAAAATATAAGCTTATATCATATGGTATGGGATTTTCCTGCCTGATGGTTTTGTGATATGTAATTAAAAGAGTTTTACCAAGATCGATATTCTAGTGTTGGTAAACGACTATTTACCCAATAAAGATACCGATCATTTATATTTATATCAAAGAAGTATCAGCCCTGGATTATTTTTAGTGGATTTGGCAACTACTCTCGGCGAGAGAAAAATACAGTAATGTAAACATGTTATTTTCGGGGGAAAAAAATACATAAATACCAAGTGTGTAAACGTGTACCTTTAGGAAAAAAATGTATTCAGTACGTACAGAGTTATGTAAATGTGTGTGCTTTTAGACTGTGATTTAATGGTATCGAAACCCGTCAATTGTGTGTGTGTGTGTGTGTGTGTAGTGGTAGATGTGTGTGTGTGTGTGTGTGAGTGTGTGTGTGGTGTGTGTGTGTGTTGTGGTGGGTAAGTGTGTGTGATGTAAAATTATTTCCGATAAAGTTTGTTTGTGCGTAATTTCTGTATTCGTGTAAGGTTTGTGTGTGTATGTATGTAATGGTATGTGTATGTTTACAAATATATATGTATATAATATGGTGTGTTGT
>NW_020869163.1:145000-150000 GCF_003789085.1 Penaeus vannamei
TGTGTGTGTGTTTTTTATTAGTTTATTGAGGATATGCTTAATTTTTTTTGTTATCTTTATAAACCGAATCTTATGTCGACACGAGTTTTTGGAAGTTTATGTATTATTACATTTTATTCATGTATTTAATTCGTCTTGTAAACTTTATCGTTGGGTTTAGTATGAATACACAACTCGTGTATATATATATGGCAACGTAGTTTATAACAGATGTAGGCCTGTCCACATTTTACAGAATATGGAGGATATGTGTTGATAGAAAATAGCATTCAAGCTTGGATAGGAAAAAAAACAGATTAATTGTGAATGAGAAAGAGAGGAAACACGTGATAGCAGCGAGGGAAAGAGTAGAGAGAGGAAAAAAAAAACAAGTAGAGAGGAAAAAAATAAAGCTGAGGCACAAATAGAGCGATTAAAAAAGAAAAAAAATCGAAAAATGAGGAAAAAAAATACAAAACGTGATCTTAAAGTAGATTCGAAATGAAAACGGAACAGAAGGAATAAAAAGAAGAAGAAGAAAAAAAAAACGGAGGGATAAGAAAAGATAAATGAGATGCGAAGGGATAAGGCAAATGCGGATAAGAGGATAGAGAGGATAGAGAGGATGAAAAAGGGTTAATGGAAAGGGGCGGTTGGATTACGAGAGTCCTGCCAGGCGAGGTCGAACAGGTGGGCGGGCAGATTGGCTGGCCTGCTGACGGGGTTGGGGGGGGGGTGGGGGTGGGTGGGGGTGAGGGGAGGGGAGGGTGTGTGAGTAATACGGTGTTCGTACTCTTTTCATATCCTTTGCTTGTTTGTTTTATCCTTATCTCTTGTTTATATCTCGTTGTTGTGTTTTTTTTTTGTCTCTTTCTCTATTTTGTATTTTGTAATCTCCCCTTTTTCAAAGTTTTGGTTTTCCGTTTTTTCTTTTTTTCTTGGCATTTTTTTGTTTTGTTTCTTCTCTCTTCTTTTTCCTCTCTCGTTTTCCTTCTTATTTTCGCCATTCTTGTTTTTCTTTCTCTTCGTCCTTGATTTTCTTTCTTTTTTCCTATTACTCTCGTTATTCATAATTTTTCGTCTCTTCCTCGCTTCATTATATTCTGTTATTCTTACGTTTAATTATCTTACTTCTTTTTTTTCTTAATGTCCTTGCTCTTCCTCCTTCTCCCTCTCCTTCTTCCTCCTCTTCTATCTCTTCTCTCTCCTCCCCCATTCCCTTTTCTTTTTCTCCCCCATCTCAACGTCTTTCTTTTCCCATTCCCCTTCCTTCCACCTTTCTCTCCTCTTCCTCCTTCTTCCACTCCCCTCCTCTCCTTCCTTCTTTCACCCTCCCCCTCTCCCCTTCCCCTTCCTTCCACCTTCTCTCCTCTTCTTCCTTCTTCCACTCCTCTCCTCCTTTCTTCTTCCACCCCCCCCCCGCTCTCCTCCTCTACCCCCTCCTTCCGCCCTCTCTCCTCCCTTCCCCTTTCCCCTCCTTCTTCCATCTCCCCCCGCTCTCCTCTCTACCCCTCCCCCCACCTCCCTCCCTCGCCTCCCTCCTTCCCTCCTTCCACCCCCTCTCTCCGCCCTTAATAGGGACGTGTGGTCCTAATGTCGCCCACCCAACGCCAGCATACTGACTCTCCTCACGCCCACCTGCTTCATTGCCGCCCGTAATCTCCGCCCATCTCATCTTCCCCTCCCCCCTCCCCATCCCGTTTTCCCATTCTCCCATTCCCCATCATCGCATTCTGTCCTATCACCGCATTCTTTCGTTTTCCTGTCTCCTATCCCCAACCTTGTTCCCCGTCTCCCTACCTCTCTATCCTTATGTCCTCTACATTCTATCTTTCTAACCTTCTATCCCCATCTCCCCATTTCCTCATCCTCCTATCCTCTACCTTCTATCCTTCTAACCTTCTATCCCATCTCCTACCTCCCCATCCTCTATCCTCTCTACCTTCTAACCTTCTATCCTCATCTCCCTAACTCCCTATCCTCATATCCTCCATTTTTCTAGCCTTCTATCCCCATCCTCCCCATCTTTCTATCCTCCACCCTCATCGCCCCATTTTTCACCCTTTTTTATCCCCCACATCCTCCCTCCCCTTCACATCCTCCCCCCCCTTCCACATCCTCACCCCCCTTCCACATCCTCCCATCCTCCCCCCCTCTTATCCCCCCAACACGTGTGTAATAAGAAGCGATCTTGCGGTCACGTCCGAAGCGCCTCGCTGCGAGTCAGTCAGAGGGAGAGGGAGAGGGAGGGAGAGGAGAGGAGAGGAAGAGGGAAGAGAGGGAGAGGAGAGAGGGAGGAAGAGGGAGAGGAGAGGAGGGAGAGGAGGAGGAGAGGGGAGGAGGGAGAGAGGAGGAGAGGAGGAAGAGGAGACTGAGGGAGGGATAGGGATAAAGAGATGAGGGAAGGGAGGGAGGGAAGGAGGGAGAGGGAGCGGGAGAAAGAAGGAGAGGGAAGAGGGAGAACAAAAGGGAGAGGGACACTGAAAGAGGCAGAGGGATAGGAAGGGAGGAGAAGAGGGAGGGAGACTAGGAGGATGAGGGGGGAGGGAGGAAGAGGGAAGAGGGAGAGCATGGGGGAGAGGGAGGCAGAGAAGAAAGAAGAGAACGAGATGGGTGGATGGATGAATAGTTGGTGATTGATGAGGTGGGGCTATGGTTGACAAATGGATGGTGGGTGGAGTTCAGGTGATAATTATAAAGGAAACCGAAAATGTTAAGAATGAGACAGAAGAAAGAAGAGAGAGAGAAGAGAGAGAGAGAGAGAGAGAGAGAGAGAAGAGGGAGAGAGAGAGAGAGAGCGAGAGAGAGAGAGAGAGAGAGAGAGAGAGAGAGGAAGAGGGAGAGAGAGAGAGAAGAACAACAAACACCCCTCCTACCCCCTCAAAAAAAAGAAGAAGAAAACAACCAACAAATAGAAAGAGAGAAAGAGAAAGGAAAGAGAGACGCATCTGTCACTCTTACCGCCACTCTTGTTTATCGATCACCCCCCCCCCCCCCCACCCCCCAACGAAGCCATAGGTATCTGGCCATAATTTGGAAGGTAAGTGCCACTGTTCGATGCCATAATGGTGACTGGCATATCGATGGCCACAAGTCAAATTTTGTGACCGAAATAGAATCGTAAAGTTGGCTTTTTTGGAATGGAGCTTCGCGAAATATTCTTTAATTGTTGTTATTTTTGATTTTAAGGTAATGATAGTGGTGATGGTCATAATGATAATGATGATGGTAATGGTATTATTGATTATGATGATAATAATTATATTAATAATGATTATTAATGATAATGATGATAATATAATAATAATTAAATAATATATGATAATATTGTAACTGGTAACGCTCCCGTTTCTATATACTACTACTACTACATCTACATACTTTAACTGCTATTACTACTACTAACTACTAGCAACTACTACTTACAATGCTACTACTACTAGCTACTATATACTTGCTACTACTACTGCTACTTCTACGCTACTAACTATTACTGGATTACTACTTACTACTACTACTATATTACTATTACTATTACTATATCATTACTACTAACTACTTATTAAATGGATAAATAAACTTGAATAAATCCTATAAACGCAGAGAAAATCTACATCTGTCTGGAAATTTCTTGGATGGATCGACATGTAGTAATTGGATTGTTTTATAGGCCTATCGAAGGACCGCCTACTTATCACGGGCGCTTCCTCTTCTGTTGATAGCGAGTGATTGTTGTTGTGATTGTGTGTGAATGTTTGGTTAATGAGGAGGTGGATGTTGTTATTACTGACGGTGGTTGTGAGTGGTTTTGGAAAGGAGAGGAAAGTGGGATGGGGACTAGGCCTATGTGGCTCTGTTGGTCGAGGTTGTTGAGTGTTGTGATTGTTGTTATGGATTTTGTTGTAGTGTTTTTCGTATTGTTTCAGGGTATAGGGTAATGGTTATTTTTCTTGTTACTGTTGTTATTAGGATGATGATGATCATCGTTATTTATATTATTATTGTTGTGATTGTTCTTCTAATTATTATTATTGTTATGTTGATATTATTATTATTATTATTATTATTTTATCATTATTATTAATATCTTCATAATTACCATTATTATTATCATCATCATTATTATTATTGTTGTTATAATTTTTGTTATTCCTATTGTTATTAGCAGTAGGTTAAATGTTGTTGTTATCCTGGTTGTTATCATCATCATCAATGTTTTTTTCTTCTCTATTTCTTACAAGCATTAAGCCATATTAGCCAACATTCGTCACTTGCGGCTGTTGTTTTACCATAACTAATTTTATTGTTTGTCGTTTTCAATTGCCACTTTCATTATTTTAATATACTGAAAGCAAACACCTCCTTGAGTAACAGCTGTTCTGGTGAAGAAGTGGACAAGGAAGAGGGAGAGGGTAGGAGAGGGGAGAGGGGAAAGGGGGAGAAGGGGAGAAGGGGAGAAGGGGGAGAGGAAGGAGGAAGGAAAAGAGACGGAGGGAGGGGAGGGAGGAGGGAGAAGGAAGATATGAGAAGGGAGGTAGATAAGAGACGAAGGGAGAGAGAAGAGAAGAGGAGAGAGAGAGGAGAGGGTGGGGAAATGAGAGGGTAGGAGAAAGGAGAAAGGGTGGAAGGAAGGAGACGGATGAAGAGGGAACATGTAAAGGAGGAAGGGAGAGAAGGAAAGGGAAGAGAGAAGAAAGGAGTTTGAAAAAGACGGTGGAAGTAGATAAGGGAAAAAGAGGGGAAAAGAAGAGGAAAGAAGGAAGGAGAAGGGGAGGAAGAAAAGAGACGAAGGAAAATGAAAAGAAGGGAAGGAAAAAGAAATGAAGGGGAGGAAGAAATGAGGCGGAGAAAAAGGGGAATGGGGCAGGGGGATAGAGAGGGAATAGAAGAGGCATGAATCATGAATTAAATGAGTCAATTAGAGAGAGACAGACGCGGCTGACAGGATAAGTTGATCAGCTCTTCTGGGGAACGAGCTGTCAAGTGGTTTACAAGTGCCTGCGGGAAAGAGGGAGTATTAT
>NW_020869163.1:160000-166464 GCF_003789085.1 Penaeus vannamei
GCAGAATAAAAGGAACGTCCGAGCATTCTGTCATAGGCTACTTTTGCTTGCTTTTGCTTGCACGGTTTTCACTCGTCGCTGCCGCTTTTCCCTCTGCTTTTTCTGCTTCCGATCGCTGCTGTCTTTTTTTTGTCTCTTCTGCTTTCGCCTCCTTGCTTGGTTTCTTGTTTGTTTGTCTTTATTTGTTGTTCTTTGTTTCCTTTGCAAGCAGCTCTGTCTATTCCTTTTTTCTCTTTTGCTTCTTCCTTTTCCTGCTTTGTTATCTGTTTTTTTTGGGGGGCCTTCGTTTCCTGCTTGCTCTTGCTTTTCGTTTTTGCTTTCTGTTTTGTTGTTTTTGTTTATTACCTTCTTTCTCGTGTTTGTTGGTCTCCCGTCATTGTTTATTCCGTCTTCTTTTTACCTGCTGGTTAGTCTCCGCCTTCTGCTTATCTTTCTACTTTCTTTTTAGCTTTTGGTCTCTCCCTTTTACCCCTGTCGCCTGGAGCCGCTTTCTTACTGCTTGTTTAGCTATTCCTTCCCTGCTTGTTCTTGCCCCGCCTTTCTCCCTGCTTGTTTTCGCCTTAACTCCCTGCTTACTCCCTGTCGCCTCTTCTCTGCCTTGCTTTTGTCTCACCCTCCCTACTTCTTCATGCACTACCAGGCGCCCCCTTGCTTTCTGCTTGTTAGTTTCTACTCCCTGCTTACTCCCTGCCGCCGCCTTTCTCCTGCTTGTTAGTCTCCCCTCCCTGCTTTGCTTCTTGCTTCATCCTCCTTGTTCGCTTACTCTTACCTGCTTATCCTTCTCTCTCTCTTTCCTGCTTTTTTCATCAGCGGGAACTTCGGTATTCAGACGTCAATCTCTGGTTCCTGCCTGCTTGACCCTTTTACCACTTTTTTTTTTATCTTTTTATTGTTTTCTATTTTGTTTTTTTTGCATTTGTGTTTTTTTGATTAATTTATTATTATTTTTTTTATATTTTATTTTTTTTTTATTTTTTTTTTATTGTTATTTTTTATTTTGATTTTATATGTTTTATTTTGTTTTATTATATTTTTTATTCATGCATTTTTTTTTTTTTTTTACTGCTTGTTGCATCCCTCGACGCCGGAGGGAGCTTGCAAAGGCGGAGTGTGCGTGCATGTGGGCGTAGTTCTGCTTGGTGGCTTTTGTTGAAGTTTTTTTTGTGTTATGCAGAGTGCTTGGGGCCTCTCTCTTTGTTTTTTCTTTTTCTGTTCTTGGAAAAAAAATATGAATTGTGGTTATTATTATTATTATTATTATTGTTGTTTTAGTATTATTATTATTTTTATTATTATTATTATTATTATTATTATTATTATTATTATTATTATTAATTATTAATTATATTATTATATTATTATTATTATTGAAGTATTATATTGAAGTATATTATTATTGAATTATTTGAATATTATTATTAAATATTGTGATTAAATATTGTGATATTTTGATATTTTATTCAGGGTTGTGATTTTTTTATTTAAGGTTGTTATTCTTTATTTAGGGTTGTTATTTAAGGGTATTTGGGTTGTTATTTTTGTCTTGGAATCGTTTGGATGCTTTTTATTGTTTTGATAAGTTTGTGATGGACATAGTTGTAGGTTCATTGTTGTTATTTGGTCATTGTTGTTTTTGTCTTTGTCTTTATATTTATCGCCTTTATTGACATTGCCTCCGTTGGTATTATTAATGTTATTATTATTGCTGGTCCAAGCGTGTGCATACTAATCAGCTGATTGGATTGATAAACGGAGGATTTGCCTGCAATCCTCCTTTACTCTCTGCTCGCCTCTCCTCCTCTCATTTTCTGTCCTCATCCTCCTCTCCGTCCCTTCATCTTTCCTCCTTTCTTGTTCTTTCGTCTGTTTATACCTTTCCCTTGCTCTCCCTTAATCTTCCTTGCTCTTGCTTCCTTCCCCCTTCTCTCCCCTCCCTCTTCATTCTCTTTCTTCCCTTTCCTCGCCCTTCTTCGGCCCATCCTCGCCTCGCCTCGCCCTGCTTCGCCATCCTCGTCTCCCTACTCTCTTTCCCCTCCTGTCCCTCTTTCTCTATTCCCTCCCTGTCCGCTTTTTCCCCTCCTGTCCCATCTTTCCCCTCCTATTCCCTCTTTCCCCTCCCTGTCCCCTCTTTCCCCCCCTGTTCCCCTCTTTCCCCCTCCCCTCCCTGGTCCCCTCTTTCCCCCTGTCCCCTATTTCCCCTCCTCTATTCCCTCTCTTTCCCCAAGCTTAAGGTCGAGCTTTAGGCCTGTCTTAAGGGTCAGCCCGTGCTCAGGGGTAGCAAGGTCAGACTTAAAGGTGACCTAAGGTTAAGGGCCGAGGGTGGGGGTAGGGGTGGAGGAGGGAGGGAGGGAGGGGGGCTGACTATTGTCTTAGCGGCGTCTGGAGATACAAGGAGGGTACTCGTGTCTTTTGTTTTGTTTGTGTGTGTGTTGTGTGTTTCTGTTTGTCTGTTTTGTTTGTCTGTTATTGTTTGTGTTTTTGTTTTTCTGTTGTTTTGTGGTTTTTGTTTTTTTCTGTTGTTTGTGTTTTGTATTTCTGTTTTTGTTTTTGTTTGTCTGTATCTGTTTGTTTTTCTGTTTGTCTGTATGTTTGTGTTTATGTTTGTCTGTCTCTATGTGTTTCTGTTTGTCTGTTATTGTTTGTGTTTGTTCTGTATCTGTTTGTCTGTATGTGTGTGTTTTCTGTTTGTCTGTATGTGTGTGTATTTTTCCGTTGTCTGTATGTGTGTGTGTTTCTGTTTGTCTGTATCTATTTGTATTTCTGTTTTGTCTGTCTGTGTGTGTCTGTGTTTTGAATGTATGTGTTCTGTGTATTTTTGCAGGTCTGTCTGTGTCTGTCACTGTGTCTAAATATATGGACTTGAAAGCATTACTAGTGTGTGAAGGCGTGTCCATAAGTGTCTGTTGGTGTCTGGGCTTAGACGAGCTCGACGTCCACATAACGAGGTATATTAAACAGACTTAAGCTGTGCGTAAACCTAAAACCAGTTATACGCACACTTAAACGCGTTCAAGTGTACACCAGACAGGACACACGTACACATAGCGTTTTTCAATGTACACACACGACAGGACACACGTAACACAACGTTCAAATGTACACACAGACAGGCCATACGTACACACAGCCGATGTAGGCGAGCACGCGGATCAGACAGACAGCGCTGTGAATCTATACGGGCGCGACAGGCCGTGACGTCATAACATCGTCTGCGGAACGGCGGCGGCGAGTTATCGACTTGGTGACGTTCGGCAACGAGGGTGGCAGGGGGTGGCAGGGTTGGCAGGGGTTGGTAGGGGGTGGAGGTGGGATTTAGGAAAAATAGAGGTGGAGAAGGGGTTGCAGGGGCGGGGGTTAGGAGAGGAAGGGGGTGGGTGGCAGGGGTTGCAGGGGCGGGGGTTAAGCAAGAAAGGGGGTGGGGTTTGGCAGGGGTGGAGGTGGGATTTAGGAAAATAGAGGTTTGGGAAGAAGGGGTTGCAGGGGCGGGGGTTAGGAGAGCAAGGGGGTGGGTGGCAGGGGTTGCAAGGGCGGGGGTTAGGAAGAAAGGGGCTGGGTTGGCAGGGGGGTGGAGGTGGCGGTTAGGGAAATAGAGGGTTGGAGAAGGGGTGTGCAGGGGGGGGGTTTAGGAGAGGAGGTGGGTGGGTGGCAGGGTTGCAGGGGGGAGTTAGGAAGAAAGGGGGTGGGTGGCAGGGGTTAGCAGGGTGGGGGTGTGGGTTAGGAAAAAATAGTGGTTTGTAGAAGGGTTGAGGGGCGGAGGTAAGGAGAGGAAGGGGGTTGGTGACAGGGGTTGGCAGGGGGTGGGAAGGAAGGCTAAGGGGAAGAGAGAGAGATGGGGAATATTTAGATGAATTTGGTTTTACTGATGATATATCAGGGGAATGTGGTAGAGGGAAGTGCTATGAAAGAGGAAAAGGAGAGAGGGGGAGAAAGAGAGACAGACAGACAGACAGACACATAGACAGAAATGGAGACAGACAGAGATAGAGTGAGAGAAAGACAGAGAAAATAGATAAGAGAGGAGAGAGAGAGAGAGAGAGAGAGAGAGAGAGAGAGGAGAGAGAGAGAGAGAGAGAGAGAGAGAGAGAGAGAGAGAGAGAATGGGTGAAAGTTGGACACAGAAGAAAGAGACAGAGATTACATAAGTAAGTGTATATATAAGACTGTGCCTATCTCTCAGTACGTACAAGAAAATAACACACATGTGAAAAAAGTTGATAATAAAATAAGATAAGTAGGCCATGGCCCTCAAGTTTCCAGTTGCAACAGCAATTCCAAATATGGCCCTAATTATATCTGTCATTCGCATGCAAAAGAGCAGGAAAAATTGCAAAGAGAGGGGGAGAATGTGGAGGTGAGAGAGGCAAGTTATGAAAGAGGCAATGAAAAAAGGGGGAGAGAAAAAGGCGAGAGATGGATAAAATCGAATGCAGAAGAAAAGGCGAGAGATGGATGAAATCAAATGCAGAAGAGGAGACGAGATGGATAAAGTTAAATGCAAAAGAGGAGACGAGATATGGATAAAATTAAATGCAGAAGAGAAGGCGAGAGATGGATAAAATCGAATGCAGAAGAGCAGAGATGAATAAGTAAATGAATAAAGAGATGGATAAGATTTAAAAAGATGAAAAAATACAAAATAAGAGAGAGAATGTACGTGGAAGAGTAAAATGAGCAAGAAATTTAAAAAAGAGAGAACGGGAAAGAAGAAAGTCGGAGGGAGTGAAGTTATGAAAGAGATAACGGAAAAAGGAAGAGCGAGAATTGAAATTAAAAAAAGAGCCAAACGAGCAAGATAATGAAAAAAAAATAGAAAAACGAAGAAGGAAGGAATTCTGAAAGAAATAACCAGAAAAATTGGAAAGCGAAAGAGAATAAGGAATAAACAGAAAAAAAAGATTGTATCATTAGTCACCCAACTCTTATCAGTAACCTTATATGGCAGACACAGACCGCGGATTTCAAACCTTTCTCCCGATCATCCTTGAACAACGAAATTCGTATAATGCGTGTTGATTGCGTAAATTCATGTGCTATGTGTGTGGGGGTCTGGAACTCGTATTCGGAGAGTTATAGAATGTTCGGAAATCGGGAATTTCAGAAATTCCCGGATATTCAGAAATTCGGAATTCGGAATCAATTCCGAAAATTCGGAGGATATTCAGAAATTCGGAAATATCGGATATTCACAAATTCGGAAATTCGGATATTCGAAATTCGGATATTCAGAAATTTTCGGAAATTCGGAAATCCGGGATATTCAGAAAATTCGGAAATTCGGATATTCGAAATCCGGATATTCAGAAATTCCGAATTCAGGAAATTCCGGATATTCAGAAATTCGGAAATTCGGATATTCAGAAATTCGGAATTCGGATATTCAGAGATTCGGAAATTCGGAAATTCAAATTTCGGTATTCGGATATTCAGAAAATTCGTAATTCGGATTCAGAAATTCGGATATTCAGAATTCGGAATTCAGAAATTCGGATATTTCAGAAATTCGGAAATCGGATATTCAGAAAATTCGAATTCGGAATTCGGATATTAGAAATCGAAAATTCGGAAATTTACATGATAGCCTGATTGTTATTCATAAATCCGTATGGTATTCTTAATGCGGAAAATCATACACTATAATGTAATTCGGAAATCTCTAATTTATTCGCTATAGCGGTGTGTTCGTAATTCGCAATCCGTTTACTCATTTCATATTCGTATTTCGCCTTTATTTATTTATTTATTTATTTATTAATTTTTTTTATTTTTTTTTTATTTTTCATTTATTTTTTATTTATTTTTTATTTTTCATATATTTTTTATTATTTATTATTTATTTTTATTATTTTTTATTTTATTTTGCTCATACGATATTCGCAATGCATGTCTTTCGTAAATTCGTATTCATAAGGAAGAGATGCAGAAAGGGGAGGGGCAACCGGCAGCGAAGGTCCACACCCTAATTATCACTTTGCAATTAGTAACTATTGTTGTTTATATCGTCTCATTTGTCTTTCTCTAATTCTCTCTTGGTGCTTTTTTCTTCCTCTTTTCTTTGTTTTTTTTTTCTTTTTTTTTTTTCTTTTTATCTTTCTCTCGTTCTTTTGAGTTCTTGTTTTTCTTTCTCTCTCTCTCTGTCTATTTTTCCTCTCGTCTCTCTCTCTCTCTTCTTCTCTCTCTGTTGTCTCTGTCTATTTCTCTCTCTCTCTCTCTCTCTCTCTCTCTCTCTGTCTGTCTCTGTCTGTCTCTTGTCTAACTTTCTCTCCCTCTCTTCTCTCTCTCCTCTCCTCTCTGCTCTCTCCGTCTCTTCCTCTCGTCGTTCGAAGTCGATCTGTCTTGCTCATTCCTCAATCATCTCTCTGCTTCTCCTCTCTCTCGCGTTCTGTCTCTGTCCACTCTCTCTCTCAATGTTCTTTGTCTCTCTCGTTCTCTCTCTTCTCTCGTGTCTGTCCTGTCTGTCTGTCTTC
>NW_020869163.1:166564-169064 GCF_003789085.1 Penaeus vannamei
GTGTTTCTGTACACGTACATGGAAGCACATACATATATGTTCGTCATTGTGTGTACCTATGTGCATGTGGTTGGTAGAGCCTAAAATATATAGCTTATGCACACTTACACGTGTCTGAATTTTCCTTCTAATATATCTATGTTTGACTTATTAAAAAAAAAAAAAAAAAAAAAAAAAAAAAATTACACGTGTCTGAATTTTCCTTCTAATATATTTATGTTTGACTTATTAAAAAAAAAAAAAAAAAACATCAAGCCAAAGTGAGATAAATAAACCAATAACAGGTTTTCAGATTTCTAAGGATATTTTAAATAGCTTCCTGGAAGAAACAGAAACTACAATAATTTAAAAAAAATGGAAAATAATAATAAAAAATAATAATCACTTGCATAAAAATGATGGTTATCTATAAAAAAAAAAACAAAAAAAAAACGGACATCCGGACTAATTACCATGAATTCTGCGCAAAATCCGAACGCAGATTTACGCACACTTCACGTTAACGTCAGAGGCTGTCGAAAGGCTGATGACGTCACCCATTACGTCACCCCCCCAAGAGCAAGCTAGAAGGGAAATAAGGATTTTGGGATGAAAAGGGAGGGGGAGAGGGGAAGGGAGGGGAAGGGAAGGGAAGGAAGGGAAAGGGGAGGGGGAGGGAGAGGAAGGGAAGGGAAAGGGGAAGGGGGGGAGGGGAGGGGTGTTCCGAGGGAGGAGGAGCTTCGAGGGTGTCGACTCCTCCCCCTTTCGCATGTCGACTCCGCCCCCATCCTCCCTCGCCCACCGACGTCGAGGGGTCTCAAATGGGCCGCGACGCGGAGAGCCTCGACCGCACACCGCTCTCGCCCCGCCCGCCCGCTCGCACGCGCCTCGAAGCCACGCCGCCGTCGCCGCCGCCGCCCGCAGGAGAGACACAACAGGTGGCACACGCTGTAGAGAGGACAGAGAGAGAGAGAGAGAAAGAGAGAGCGAGAGGAGAGGGAAACAGAGAGAGCGCTTGGTGCCACAACGACCCCGACCCGACTTTTAGCTCCTTCGACTCTCTCCCCGACTCCTTCCCCGCGAACACCTCCGACCTTCTACGTCAGAAAAGAACCGACTTCTAAGGTAAGTTTTTTTTTTTAATTCACGAAATTAGAATAATTAATGTATCTTGAAAATGACATTTTTTTCATTCACATTCCGTAAATAGAAGCGAAATAATTTTCTTTATTTCGACAGTACAGTACACTTCTTAACTTTCAATAATAATTTTAAATCCAAAACCATCTACAATAAACGCCATATATTCAAAACTGCCTTTTTGTTTGTGAAATGTATCGAAGACGCAAGAAAAATAAACATTTCCGATGAAAGATGTATCTCAAAAAAACACGAAAAAAAATAAAAGCGCTTTTTCTCAATCTGGAATCGAAGTCTCCGAATCAGACAAGGCCAAACGAATCCAAATCCTTATCTTTCAACTAAATCGGTTTAGTACGTCTATAATGCCACTCTTTCCGAAGTCAGTGAACTTATAAATTATTCAATGAAGTTATGAATTTATCTATTTAGTCATAAATCATTTTTTTTCTTTTTATTTTTATTTTATTATTTATTTAAAGTTATGAATTTATCATATTATAGTCATAATATATATATATACATATATATATATATATATATATATATATATATAATATAGAATATACATATTACATATATACATATATATACCTATATGAATTATATATATATATATATATATATATATATATATATATATATATATATATTATATATATTATTGTTGTGTGTGTGTGTGTGTGCATAAATAGTTAATTAGTTAGATTTCTGCATAATGATCTTTGCTGCGACCTTGGATGATTTGCCATTGCCCTCGTTATCACTCATGCTGTTCATCGTTTTTCTTTTTTTTTCCTAGAAAGACCATAAAAGACATCGTCGGCGCCTACGTGGAATCTTTCCCACTTGGCGTGGAAGGGATTCGATCGCCGGTCTTCCGCGTGGAAGTCAGTGACCGTATCCATTCCGCCATCGATGTCTGATGAATGAGTTAACCTATTTGTCTATATGAATGTAATATTTCTACGGTTACTATAACTTTAATTTCCTTGTGCTTACAGGAGTGAGCGTGAGTGTATGCGGCGTGTGTGCGTGTGAGTTTGTATGCATGTAAGTGTATGTTTGATTGTAAGGCTTTGCACACACACACACATGTGTGTATAAACGCACGCACATGCCCCCACTTGTAACTTCAGAAAATATTCATCATCATTCTTCTAAATCGAAATGAGTCGTTATTTCTAGTGGAACGTAATTACTAATCTTTACTGAATCCTTATTAGACAGTTAAATATAGAACATAACTACATCTGCTACACCAAGTAAAATTAAATGTTTCGTTGCAGAAAGAAAAATGTTATACGATATGCCTTTTTTGTTGTTTTATTTTTCATTTAAGGGAAGGGGTGGGAGAGGGAGGTGGAAAAAACATCAACTC
>NW_020869163.1:192553-211789 GCF_003789085.1 Penaeus vannamei
ACAGGAATTGGGGAAACTGTCGATAGCGCGAAGGAAGAAGGGAAGGAAAGGGGAGAAGAAAGAGAGGGCAGAGGAAGAGGAAGAAGGGAAAGGGAGAGGAAAGAGAGGGAAGAAGAAGAAGTTAAGGAATGGAGAAAAGAAGAAGGGAAGGAGAAGGAAGATAAAGAATGGAAGGAAAGGGAAGAGGAAGAAGTGAAGGAAAGGGAAGGAGAAGGGAAGGAGAAGAAAGATGAAGAAGAGAAGTAGAGGGGAGAAGAATAGAGGGAAGAGGAAAGTGAAGGAAAAGGGAGAGAAGAAGGGGGAGGAGAAGGGAAATGAAGAAGAAGGGAAGGGAAGGGAAGAGGAAGAAGTGAAGAAGAAACATAAAGAGGGGAAGGGGAGGGGAGAGGAGAAAGGGGGAGGAGAGGCTTGGCAAGAAGAGGGGGGAGGGGGGGGGAGAGGAGAAACGGAAAAAGACATATGTTCCGCCCTATCAGCAAGGGTCGATCTGTACCGCATGTCTGGCAACACTGGTGAGAGATATGAGTTACGGTTCTGGCCACCATGTCTGTCTGGAGTGAGGGCAGGGAAGGAGGGGGAGAGAAGGAGAGAAGGGAAAGAGGGAGGAGGAGAGAAAGGAAAGAGGGGGAGAGGGAGGGAAGGAAGGGAGGGAGGGGGAGAGGGGAAGAGAGAGGGAGGGAGGGAGGGAGAGAGGAAGGGAGGGAGGGAAGGATAGGGGGGAAGGAAGGGAGAGGGGGAGAGGGAGGGAAGGAAGGGGGAAGAGGGGGAAGGAAGGGGAGAAGGGGGGAAGGAAGGTGGAAGAGGGAGGGAAAGAGAGGAATGGCGGGGAAGGGAAGGGGGAAAGGAAGGGAGGAGAGGGAAGGGATGGAAGAGAAGAGAGGGAAGGAGGGGCATAAAGGAAGGGAAGAGAAGAGAGGGAAGGATAGAAGGAAGGAGAGAGGGGTGGAAGGGAAGGAAGGAAACAAGGGCAGAGAGAATAACGGAAAGAGAGAGAGATAGGGAGGGAAAGGAAGGAGAGCGGGAGAGGGAGAAAGAGGAAATGGAGGCATAGAATGAAAAGAGGAAATGATTGTCCTGATTGTGGTAGAGGATAATGATGCGGGAGAGGAGAAGGAAGAGGAAAAAAGAGCAAAAGAAGAACTATAAAAATTAAAAGAAGACGGTCACGACGACAACGAAGAAGAAAGAAAAGCAGAAGAAGAAAAAGAAGCAGAGGTAGAAGAAAGAGACGATGACGAAGAAGATAAAGAAACAACAGAAGAAGAAAAAGCAGTAGAAGAAGGAAAATACGACAATAAAGAAGAAGAAGACGAAGAAGAAGGAAAAAAGGAGAAAAAGAAGAAGAAAGTAGAAGAAAAAGACGATGACGAAGACGACGACGACGACGACGATGACGAAGAAGAAGAAAAGGAAAAGAAGAAGAAGGAACAAGAAGGAAAAGAAGAAGAAAAAACAAAAACAAAAAACAAATATAGGTATATGACCCATACCTCGTCCCCCTTACCCTCCCCATCCCTTTAACCCCCCCCCCCCTTCTTGCCCCCTTCTCCATACACCCATACACGAGGAGGAAGGAACAAACCCATTTCCTTCGATTCCAAGTGAAAAATGAGGAAGAAATGAAAACGAAGGAAAAGTATTCAGTGTGGTTGCCTTTTTTTAGGATGGTCCATATAACAGGTCACGACTCCAGCATTACCGAAAATATTGTAGCATCATTATCAATAACACCTATATGTTACTTAAATTTTCTCTTAATTTGATGTGGTAACGAAGGTTTCAAGGATAATATTCATAAACAAAGATTATTATTATCAATAACAATATGTTATTAATATTTCTCTTAATTTGGATTGGGTTACGAAGGCTCGGATAATATTCATAACAAGATTATCATTATCAGTAACATCTATATGTTATTAACATTGTCTTATCTGGATGTGGTAACGATGGCGCCTGATAATACTCTTAAACAATGATTATTATTATCAATAACATCTATGTGTTATTAATATTTTCTCTTAATTTGGATGCAGTAACGAAAGCTCAACTGATAATATTCATAAACAAAGATTATCATTATCAATAACATCTAAATGTTATTAACATTGTGTCTTAATTTGGATGTGGTAACGATGGCCCAATTGAGAACACTCTTAAACAATGATTATTATTATCAATAACATCCAAGTATTATCAATTATTTTCTCTAAATTTGGATGCGGTGACGAAGGCCCAACTGATAATACTCTTAAACAAAGATTATCATTATTTTCGGACAAAGAATTGCATCAACATCCATCTTTCACCATCAACAACACATAACCTTCAGATCAATACCCCCCCCCCTTTTCCCTTCCTTTGTCATTTTCCGCTACGGTGAATAATTTTCTAATTCTGAGAAAATGAGAGGAGAGAGAGAGAGAGAGAGAGACGAGAGAGAGAGAAGAGAGAGAGAGAGAGAGAGAGAGAGAGAGAGAGAGAGAGAGAGAGAGAGAGAGAGAGAGAGAGAGAGAGAGAGAGAGAGAGAGAGAGAGAGAGAGAGAGAGAGAGAGAGAGAGAGAGAGAGAGAGAGAGAGAGAGAGAGAGAGAGGAGAGAGAGAGAGAGAGAGAGAGAGAGAGAGAGAGGAGAGAGAGAGAGAGAGAGAGAGAGAGAAAGAGAGAAGAGAGAGAGAGAGAGAGAGAGAGAGAGAGAGAGAGAGAGAGAGAGAGAGAGAGAGAGAGAGAGAGAGAGAGAGAGGAGAGAGAGAGAGAGAGAGAGAGAGAGACAAGAGAGAAGAGAGAAAGAGAAAGAGGAGAACAAGAGAGAACCAGAGAGGGAGACACGTAAACAGAGAGGAGAGACAAGAGAGAAAAGAGATAAACACTTCAGATCATCAATATCCTCGGTCCTCTGCTCCCCAATTGGAAATTCCTCACCTCCCAATCTTCTAAAAGCCAAGCAATTAAAACCGTACCTCCCCTCCCCCTCCTCCCCTTCTTTTTCTTTTCTTTTTTTTCTTCTCATTCTTCTTCTTTCTCTCCTCCATCTCTTCTTTTCTTCCTCTTCTCCTTCTAGTCTCCTCCTCCTCTTCCTCCACCTTCCCTCCCTCGTCTCCTCCTCCTCCACCTCCCCTCTGCCTCCTCCACCTCCCCCTCCTCCTTCTTACAGCCTCCTCTCTTTCCACGCCTAACCACCTGTCACCGCCCCCTCCCCCTCCCCTCCCCACCAGATGGCAGAGACAGTGGGCGGGGTCAATAGGCGGCGCTAATGGTCGTTTAACCTCGCATGACCCTTCGCCCGCCACGGCAACTGCCTCGTTTGTTGCAGAGAAGGCCGCTCCAACCGGAAATTCAAATTTTCAAATAACGGCCGCGTCCTCTTAATTTCTTAGAATCAGGAAGAAAATATAAATAATTATTTCATTGTGATGATAATCAGGATTGCTACTAATAATGAATGATGTCACACTTTTGAAGTTCATAATAATGATAATGAAATAATAATAACAACAATAATAAAACCAATGATAATAATGGCAATGATGATACTACTACTACTACTACTAAAATTAATGATAATCATATAACAACAGCAGAAGTAGCAGTAATGATGATAGTGAGAAAAATAACCATCATAACAAAATAAAACAAAGTAAATAAAACATCGACCGAAAAAAACATCAAAAAAAAAACATCCTACCATCTTCCCCCTCCCTCCCCTCCTTCTCGTATCCACTCCTCCCTTCCCCTCCCCCCCCTTTCCTCCGCTCTTTTCTGCCCCTTCGCTTTCGTCCTTACACCCCTCCCCCCCCCCCCATAGACGATAAGATAAACCCAGCCACAGCAATCTTTCTCTCTCGCTTCGCCAAAAGAGGGAAGAGAGAGAAGTCGCGGATACTGAAGAATTCTCGTTTCACTTCACATCTCTTTCTATCCTCATGCGCGCGAACCGAAGTGAAGAGGAGGTTAGAGGGAGACGAAGTGAGGAGAGAGGGTGGGAGAATAAAGGAGGAGAGGAAGGGAGAGGAAAGGAGGAAAGAGGAGAAAAGGTGGGAGAATAAAGGAGAGAGGGAGAAAGGGGAGAGAAGGAAAGGAAAGAGGAGAAAGGGTGGAGAATAAAATAAAGGAGAGAGGGGAGAGGAAAGGAGGAAAGAGGAGAAAGGATGGAGAATAAAGAAGTAGAGAAGGAGAGAGGAAAGGAGGAGTGAGGGGATAGTAGAGATGCAAAGAGAGACAAGGAGGAGAGAGGGGAGAGGGAAGGAGGAAAAAAGGGGGCGCAAAATTGAAAAAAAGCTAAAATAACAATCATATATTGACGCACAACACTGCTGACCCAATGTGATCTCCAAAAAAACAATTAAGATATATATCGATAACTATCTTTTTTTTATCTCTACCTCTCCCTTTCCCCTTCCTTTTCCTCCCTTTACCCTCCCTCTCCCTCTCTCGTTTCCCTTTTATCTCCCCTTTCCCCCCTCACAATTTCCTCCTAGCGGCGACAGGGGAAATTATATTGAAAACCTCGTTGTTATCTAAGCAAGCAATCGGTGATATCTTTTTACTCGCCTGCGTGAGATTGGTTTCCTTCTCGTGCTGCTCTTCCTTCGACTCTTGCTCTCTCTCTCTCTTTCTCTCTCTTCTCTTCTCTGGCTCTGACTCTCTCTCTCTCTCTCTCTCTCTCTCTCTCTGGCTCTGACTCTCTCTCTCTCTCTCTCCTTCTCTCCCTCTCTCCCTTCCTCTCTCTCTCTCTCTCCTCCCTTCTCCTCCTCCCTCTCTCCTCCCCCTCCCCATCCCCTCCCCTCCCCTCCCCACCCCCACCCTCCTCCACATCCTCCGCCTCCCCCTCTTCTCCCTCTCCAAATCCCAGTTCTCCATATCCGAGGAAGAACAGACCCCCTCTCCCCCCCGGAATGGAAGTGCCCGAAGTGTCTCTTATTTGCTCTATGGACTCTCTATATGCTTGGAATGGGGACAAGACGCGGTTGGACGAGACAATCGCGGGACTAATAAAGGAGAATGATTTTTTTTTTTTTGAGGGGGAGTGGAATGGGGGGGGGGGGTTATGGTCCTCTGGTTTGATGTGGTTTGATATGAAGGGGACTTTTTTTTTTTTTTTTTTTTTTTTTTTTTTTTTGTTTGGTTTGGGTTGGGTTCTCTTTTGGAGGTGTTTAATGGCGAAAGAAAATTGATGGAGGGGATGGAATAGGATTGTTCAACAGATGAAGTATTGTGGTAAAAATATGGAAGACTACAGAATGAATGTATATAGACAGACAGACATGATAAAGGGGGAGAGAGAGAGAGAGAGAGAGAGAGAGAGGGAGAGAGAGAGAGAGAGAGAGAGAGAGAGGAGAGAGAGAGAAGGAGAGAGAGAGAAAGAGAGAGAGAGAGAGAGGAGAGAGAGAAGAGAGAGAGAGAGAGAGAGAGAGAGAGGAGAGAGAAGAGAGAGAGAGAAGAGAGAGAGAGAGAGAGAGAGAGAGAGAACTAGAGGTTACGAGAAAAGAGAAGGAAGAGAGAGGATAGAAGAAAAAGAGAGAAAGTGGATGGAGAAGCAAACCGAGATAAAAAGAAAAGAAAGAAAAGAAAAAAAGAAAACGATAAAAAAAAATCTACCGGATGATACAACACACAATCTCATCATCCATCTCTTCCTTTGCCACCATCTTTATCCTCATACCCCCTCCTCCTCTCTAACCACATCAATATACATTTCATTCCCTCACTCGAATTAACCGAATTTCCGAATAATGATAAACACTTAGCCGGCAAGAGGCAATTACTTCTGACACCACCGCCGTCGTTGCCTGCCAGAGCCACGATAATAAATAATTCTCGTGCCACCTGCCTACAGCTGTCTGTCAGTCGCCATTTCATGCCAGTTAATTTAACCGGACGGGCAAATTAGCAAGCAAAACAAGCCGTCTACATTTTTTTTCTTTTCTTTCTTCGTCTTCTTCTTCTTCTTCTTCTTCTTCTCCTTTTTTCTTTTTCTTTTTCTTTTTCTTTTTCTTCTTCTTTTCTTCTTTTTTTTCTTTTCTTCTTCTGCTTCTTCTTTTTGCTAAATGCTAAATGCTTGTTTGCTTGTTATCCAATGACATTATGACACGAATGAAGCGAGAGGCTAAAAGGAAAGAAAGAAAGAGGGAGAAAGCAAGACAGCAAGTAACGAAATAGGAACGAAATAAAATAAAAAAATGAAAACGAAAAGGAGGAGGGATAGAAAAAATCAGCCTAAGAGGCATAGAATCCGGAATCACACCTTTCTCTCTTTCTCCCTTCCCTCTTCTTTCTTTTCCATTTCCGGATATGGCAGTCGTTCGGTTAATCCTTCCTCTTCCTCTTCCCCTTCTCCTCTCTCTCTCTCTCTCTCTATCTCTCTACTTCCCTTCTTCCCTCTCTTTACTTCCCTCTTTCGCCTTTTCTCTCCTCCTCCCTCTTTCTTTCTTCCCTTCCTTTTTTCCTTCTCCCCTTATTTCTGCCCATTTCCTTCCCCTCTCTCTCCCTCCTGTCTCCTCTCCTTTTTCTAACCTCCTTTCTCCTCTCCCCTTCTTTCTCTTCTCCTTCCTCTCTCCCTCCTTTCATCTCTCCACTTCTCCTTCCTCCTTCTTTCACTCCCCTCCTTTCTCCTCTCCTCTTCTCCTCTCCCTACTACTCTCCCTCTTCTCCTTCCTCCTCTCCCCTACTACCTCTCCCTTCCTTTCTCCTCTCCTCTTCTACTTCCTCCTCTCCACCCCTGCTACCTCTCCCTCTTCTCCTTCCTCTCTCCTCTTCTCCTTCCTCCTCCCCCCCCCTACTTTCTCCTCATCTCTCAGTTGAATTAAACCTCTTTCGTCCTTTTAATCTCATTTCCGCGCGGGGAAGCTCTCTTTCCATCTTTTTTTCTTCTATTTTCTCTCTCCTATCTTTATCCGCTTCTTCATATTCATTCGGTGTCTGAAGTGAGATGACTTCTTCTGGAGCGCGTGGGAGGAAGTAGAGAGGAAGGGAGAAGTAGAAGGGGGGGGAGGGAGGAAGGGGGAGGGAGGGAGGGGGAGGGAGGGAGGGAGGGGGGAAGGGAAGAAGGGAAGGAGGGAGGGAGGGGGGAGGGAGGGGGGAGGGAAGGGGGGAGGGAAGGGGGAGGGGAAGGAGGGAAGGGGGGAAGGAGGGAGGGAGGAGGGAGGGAGGGAAAGAAGGGAAGGAGGGGGGAAGGGAGAAGGGAAGGAGGGAGGGAGGAAGGAGAAAAAGAAAGAAAGAAAAAGGCCAATTCAAGCTTGTAAACAGAAACAAAAAAAACAAACAAACAAAATACCACAAAAGACAAAGACAGAGAGAAAAAAAGAGAGACAATGCGAAGAGAAGAGAGAAAACTACAAGAATCCTATTGTCCGGAATTAGGTGAACCACAACAGGCTTGGTCAACAACAAAACAACAACAACAACAACAAAAAGATTCATCATTCATATATTTTCTTTTCTTTCCCAAAGCGGATTTGACGATTCCCGCTTGTTTGTTTGTTGCTTGTTTCTCTTCCCGTTTGTTCAGTTTCCTCTAAAATGAAGGATCAAAGCGTTGATTTTTCATGTTGATGTTATTTGCACACTGATTGCATCGTGATATTCATTCATATTTTATTTATATTTATTTATATTTATTTATATTATATTTATATCTATTTATATTTTTATTCATATTCATTCATATTTATTTATATATTTTATATTATATTCATATTTATTTATATTTCTTCATAATCTATTATCTTTATGATTTTCTATTTTCCGCGTTTCTTTTTATGATCTTATGATCCATTCTATTCTGATTCTATCCACTTTTAAAAACCTCCAACGATATGGGTTTTTTTTTTCTCTCTCTCTAATTTTCTCTCTCTCTCTCTCTAATTCTCTCTCTCTCTCTCATTCTCTTTCTTTCTCTCTCATTCTCATTCTCTCTCTCTCTCCTCCCTCTCTCTCTCCTCTTTTCTCTCTTTCAATCAACTTTTCTTCGTAATCTACTTGTTTATTTCCGTTTTCTGTGAGGCTCTCGTTTTCTGTATTACATCCGGGCCTTTTCATTTCTCTCCGTCGACATTCTTACAAGTGTTCTTTGATTTTTTTTCTTTTCCTTTCATCATCCTACTTCGTTATAAAAAGAAAAAAAACTTCTTCCTTTTTTTTTGTTCTTGTCTCCTTTCATTTACTCTCCTTTACTCTCTTTTTCTTATTCTTATCTTCATGTTTTATCTAAAATTATTAATATTGTAATTAATAAAAGTAATGACATTATCGCATTTATATTAATGATTATGACTAATGATAATGATGTTATCATCAATATCTCATGATAAATATATCAAACTTTATCCATACTATCATCATCATAATCACTAACGCAGAATTGTATAGTCATAATCACTATCATTATCATCATCATCACTATTCCCGTTCATCACCATCATCATCACTATCCCCGTTCATCACCATCATCGCTACTTTCACCATCATTATCTTTATTTATTCTCCCTTCACTCTCAATCTATCTCTTCCCTATGCCACTGGCTATCTCCCCCCCTCCCCCTCCCTCATTCCCTCGGGTGCCAATCCGGTGCCATAAAATAGTGTGGCACCGGCGTGAATACTAATGGAGGTGCCACTTAGTCTCCTTCTCTCTCGCTCTCTTGTCAATTTGCATATCCTTACCGCATGTTTTCTCTTCTTCTTCGTCTTTTTTTGTCTTCTTCATCTTCTCCCCCTTCTTCCCCTCTTTTTTCTTTTTCTTTTTTCTTTTTTTTCTTCTTCTTTCTCTTCCTATATCCTCTTTCTCCTCCTCTATCTATCTCTTCATCCACCTCTTTCTTTTTCTTTTCCCTTTCTCTTTCTTCTCCTCCTCTTCCCCATACCTCCTCTTCCTCCTCCTCCTTCTATCTCTCCATCCTCCCTTTTTTACTTATTCCTATCTTTCCCTTGCTTTTTATTACTTTGTTTCTTTTCGTTCGGTAAATGTTTCTCTCTCACTCTCTGTCCTCTATCTATGCGTCTCAGTCTGTCTGTCTGTTTGTCTATCTGTCTATCTATATCTATCTATCTATTTATCCATCTACCTATCAATCTATCTGCTTGCCTATCTGTCTCTCCCTATTATTCCCTTCATCTCATTTATATCTGATTATCCTCTTCCTCTCTTATCCTCGATTTTTATAATATCTATCTTCACCAAATGATTCTCGACACTTACACTATGTCCATAACCTTCTAACACTATCCTCTCTCTCTCTCTCTCTCTCTCTCTCTCTCTCTCTCTCTCTCTCTCTCTCTCTCTCTCTCTCTCTCTCTCTCTCTCTCTCTCTCTCTCTCTCTCTCTCTCCCTCTCTCCCTCTCCCTCTCTCTCTCTCTCTCTCCTCTCTCTCTCTCTCTCTCTCTCTCTCTCTCTCTCTCTCTCTTCTCTCAACCTTTCCCCTCTTTCCTCCCAAAGATAAAAAAGAGAATGATTATGTTGATCTCACAAGAAATGTCAACGAGGACACGAAAAAATAACATTAACAATTATAATAATGATAATAATAATATAATAATAATAATAATAATATAATAATAATAATAATAATAAGAATAAGAATAACAATAACAATTATGATAATAATAATGATAATATCAATAATGATGATGACGATATTATCACTACTACTACTACTACTAATATAATAATAATAATAAAATGATAACAATAGTAATAATAATAATAATGATAATAGCAAATAATGATGACAATGATAATAATACCTATACAATAATGAAATAACAATGATAATAATAATAACAACAACCACAATAACAATCTAAGATAAATAAAAAATGTTACCAGTCCGTTATCTGCATCTCCCCATCCACAATTTTCTCCTTCAATTAAATCATTAACAATTGAATTATCTCAAGGTCACGAACGATAAATAACGTTTCTTTCTCCTTCTTCCTATTCCCGTTTCTTATTTCTTCGTCTTTTTTTCTTTCCTCGACCTTATTGTTGCTGACTTCAAGGTTATTATTTTTTTCTTTATATGATAGATAATTATATGAGGTATCATCGTTCGTCTGTGTGTGTGTGTGTTCATGCATGCGTGTTCATGCGTGTGTGTGCGTGTGAGTTTGTGTGTGTGTGTGTGTGTGTGAGCGTCCGCGTGCGTGTGTGTGTTTCATGTGTGTGTGTGCTTGTGTGCGGGTGAGTATTTTCGTGTGTGTGTATGTGTGTGGTGTGTGTGTGTGTGTGTGTGTGTGTGTGTGTGTGTGTGTGTGTGTGTGTGTTGTGTGTGTGTGTGTGTGTGTGTGTGTCGTGCGTGCGTGCGTGCGTGCGTGCGTGCGTGCGTGCGTGCGTGCGTGCGTGCGCGTGTGTGTAATTCACAAAGAGTCGCAAATGGCCCTAAAATGGCCAAAGACGAAACGCGAAAGCCCGACAATGGAGAAATAAAAGCCAATAGGATTATCCAATTGGCTTGTAAATTATCGGGAATGTGCGAAGTTTTTATTTTTTTATTTTTTTAAGAATCCCATTAGATGGCAGTATGCAGTTTGGGCATTCTACAAAATACAAAAATATAAACACACACTAAAGTTCAAACACACAGATAGATCTCCATACACATGCCAGTATATAGTACTGTGTGTATATAGACAGACAAACACACACAAATGCATATATTCATACACAACACACACACACACACAAATGCATATATTCATACACACACGCGCGCGCATGTGTGTACATATACATAACCCCTTTTTCAAGTGTAGAGAAAAAGCTAAAACACTACATCCCCATACTTCACCCTGCCGTTCCTCCCCTCTCCTATACCCTTCCTTCCTCTCCCACTCCTTTTTTCACCTTTACCTTTCCCTCTTCCTTTACCATATCCCTTCCTTCCCTTTCTTTGCCATTAACCTTCCATCCCCATCCCCCTCCTTCATCTTTCCCTCTTTCCTTACCCTACCCCTCCTCCATCCTTTCTCTCCCTTCACCCTACCCCCTCCCATTTCCCCCTCTCCCCTTCGCCCTACCCTCCCTCTCCCCTCCCTTCCCCAACCCTCTACCCTCTACACCCTCCCTCCGTCCCTCTTCCCTTCCCTTCCTCCCCCAACCCGACCCAAGGCCAGCTTACCTCCCGCCCGAGTGCATTCTCGCCTCCCCGTTAAGCTCGACCTGACCTCATTGCCGCCGACGAAATGACCTGCACCTTTAACCCAAGTTGTCTAATCACGGGCCTCGCAAACCACCGGAACTAGCCAATCAGCAATCGCCCTGTCAAACTATCGACCGAATCAGAAATCGCCCAATCAACTATCCAGTCAGAAACAGCCAACAACCAATATGCAGCCAATCAGGATCAGCCAACCAACTATCGCCAATCAGAAATCGCCCAACAACTATCGGCCAATCAGAATCGCCCAATCAACTATAAGCCAATCAGAAATCGGCCCAATCAACCTATCGGCCAATCAGAAGTCGCCCAAGTAACTCAGCCAATCAGTCAACAACTATCGCCGAACGCCCAATAACCTATTCGGCCAATCAGAAATCAGCAGTCAACTAACGGCCAATCAGAGTCGAGGGAAAGCGGAATGACCGTTGAGTCGATCGAGAGGCCAAAGAACGGCTGTGTTTCTCTTCGTTTCTTTGAAGTGGGTTTTGGGGAAATTGGGTGTGGGGAGAGGTGGGAGGTCAGAGGGAGAGATAGATGATAAATAGATAGATGGTAGGCAAATGATAGATGGAGAGGCAAAAAGAATAGAGGAATAGGCAAATGGATAGGTAACATAATAGGAAGATGGACAGATGCATAGAATGAAAGATGGGAGGAGGGAGGGAGGGAGGAACAGAGAGAGAGAGAGAGGAGAGAGGAGAGAGAGAGAGAGAAAGAGAGAAAGAGAAAGAGAAAAGAGGAAAGAGAGAAAGAGAAGAGAAAGAGAGAGAAAGAGAAGAGAAGAGAGAAGAGATAGAAAGAGAGAGATAGAGAGAGAGAGAGATAGAGATAAGAGAAGAGAAAGAGAAAGAGAAAGAGAAAGAAAAGAGAAGAAAGAGAATAAGAGAGAAAGAAGAGGAGAGAGAGAGAGAGAAAGAGAGAGAGAGAAGATGAGAGAGAGAGAGAGAGAGAAGGAGGGAAGAGGGACGAAGGAGGGGGAAGGGGGGGAAGGAGGGGAAAGGGGGGGAAGGAAGGGAAGGAGGGAGGAGGGAAGGAGGAAGGGGGGACAGGAGAGAAGGAGAGAGAGAGAGAGAATAACCGGAAAACTTTGAGACAAAGGAATAACCATGACAAGCAACAATAAAAAAAACGAGATTAAAAACGATATAATAAAGAAAAGAACAAAAACAAAACAGAGAAAAACCAAACCAAAGCCAAACAAACAAACAAAAACAAAACCAAAGACAGAAAGCCGAACGAAGACGAAGAGGAAGAATTCAACCTTATCACGAGTCCAAGCTGACGGTTCAGAGACCATCGCCGTCGGGTTTGAAAGGGCAATGATCGCCTCCAATACATAACCCGGGTTTATCGGTCTCAACGGGGCTCCATAACTCCGGGTTGTGTAGGGGAGAACCCGAGCCTAAAACGCCCTTGTATTCTTGCGCTTCAGTCAAAGGGGGTGAACTCATTGCAGAATTTGAGGGGAAATGAGGGGAGGAGTGTCAGTCGATTAATTAATCCCTTAATTAATGGGAGTAAATGATAGATAATCGAAATAATTCAAAAAGATTACGATCTCTGTTCATTTTCTGAACTGAAATTACGGAACTTAAACTTTTCTAATTACCTTAAAAAAAAAGAAAAAGAATAGAAAATACAAATAAAAAAAACAACAAAACTACACAATAGATAAAACAAACAAACAAAAAAAAAACGGTTTTAACCCAAGGAGGTCAACTGTACTTGCAATTCCCGAGTTCTCAGAAAAAAAATGCAACATAGAATTCCTGCAACCTGACTGGCGACGCGTTCTGAGGAAGGACTCCGCGGCCTAACGAGTGCTTCTGAGAATCGCCGAAGAAAAAGAGAGAAGAAGAAAAGATGGGGAGGAGAGAGAAAGAAAAAGAATAAAGACACAATAGGAGTGTTCTTTGAGGTCACAGAAATAAAAAAGAAATCGTTTATAGGTATAAGTTGACTGAATTCCTGTGTGTGAAATTAAATTGGACATTTTTCTGTTGTTAATAAAGAGAAAAACATGCCAAATGAAAAAAAGAAAAAAGAGATAGTTGATCAAATAGAAGATGTGATAAAAGAATGGAATGAACTGAAAAGACGAAAAGAAAAATAAATAAGGGAAAATTGTCATTAACACAGACACACAAAAAAAAACATTAAAAACAATGACAGGAAAATATGATAATTAAAAAAATGACTCAGCCCCCATCCCCCCCCCCCCAAAAAAAAGAATAAATAACTAGACAAAAACAAACAAAGAAAAGAGAAAAAACAAGCAGACAAAGAAAACAAAGGAAAAAAAAATTGAAGAGGGTCTTTCTCAGACTACCTGAAAGTTAGCGAATCCAAGACTTTGCACGTGGGGTGGGGTGGGGGGTGGTAGGGGGTGAAGAGAATATGGTAAGAGAGAGGAGTTGAGAGGAGAGGGGAAGGAGGGGAGGAGGAGGATGGAGGAGAAGAGAGAGAGATAGAGGAGAGGGTGGAGAGGATGGAGGAGAGAGAGAGAGAGAGAGAAGAGTAGAGAGATGAGAGAGAGAGAGAGAGAGAGAGAGAGAGATGAGAGAGAGAGAGAGAGAGAGAGAGAGGAGAGAGAGAGAGAGAGAAAGAAAGAGAGAGAAAGAGAGAGAAAATGAGAAAGAGAGTAGAAAGAGTATGAGATGAGAGAGAAAGAAGAGAGAGAGAGAGAGAGAGAGAGAGAGAGAGAGAGAGAGAAGAAGAGAGAAAGAGAAAGAGAAAGAGAGAGAGAAAGAGAGAAAGAGAGAAAGAGAGAAAGAGAGAAAGAGAGAAAGAGAGGAAAAGAGAAAGAGAAAGAAGAGAGAGAGAGGTAAAGATTATAAGAGAGAAAAANGACAGGAGACAATGAGACAAGAGGACCCAGACGACACAGAACATACAAAGACACGACAGAACAGGACAGACAGACAGACAAGAACAGACAGACCAGACCAGACAGACAGACAGCAGACCAGAAATGAAGGAGAGAAAAAGTAGAAAGACAGACCAAATAGACATAAAACCATAACAAAAAATAAGAAAGAACCTGAAAACAGTATAAACCGCAGGAAAAAAAAAAACAAAAAAAACAACCACCATACACAGCAAACAACCAACAAAAACAAGACTTTAATCTTCCACGTAATTAATATATTAAAAAGCAACTTCCAGCGGGGTTCCTTTCAGCTCCCATGATCGGTGCCATCTCCGCCCATCACCATTCCCCGCTCCGAGATGACGTGGTGACCGAGGACATGAAAGACGCCGAGAAAGCAGGAAAACGTAAGAAAGAAAGAAAGTAAGAAAAGAAAAGGAGAAAAAAAAAGAAGAAAGAAAAAAACAAGATAGAGCGTAATGGAAGTGATTGAAATAGGGAAGACCAGTGAGAAGAGGGGAATAAAGAGTGGGAAGATGTTTAGGAAAATGTTGGAAAGATGCGCGTTCGTTATTTGTCATTGTGTAATGTCAGGATTTTTTTTTTTTTTTTTTTTGTAAGATTTATTTCATATTGAGAAGATTATTGCACGATGAAACAGACTGAAGAATTTTGGAATTCATGCAAAAGATAAGTTATGTCAGTCCTAGTTTCTTCTCTTCCACTCTAATTTCGTCTTCTGCGCTTTTTTTCTCTCAGTCTCCTCTTCATCCTCTATTTACTTTATTTAACAGTCTCTCTCTCACTTTCTCTCTGACTCTCTCTCTTGCGCTTAATTTTTCCTTTTCTCCTTCACCTCAATCTTCCCCTCTCCCTCTCCTCTTCCTCTCATCGCTCTCTTCGCTCCTCTCCCTTCTCTCCCTCATCTTCCCTCTACTTCTGGCACCAAGACAATCAAGACGTTGTTCCATCTCACCCACCCTCTCCTCCACCTTTTCTCTGCCCTTTCTCTTCCCTTTCTCTCCCTTTCTCTCCCTCTCTCCCTCTCTCCCTCTCTCGCCCTCCCTCTCTCCCTCTCTCCCCATCTTCTCCCTCCCTCTCCCTCTCTTCCCTCTCTCCCTCCTCTGCTCTCTCTCTCTCTCTTCTCTCTCTCTCTCTCCTTCTCCTCTTCTCTCTCTTCTCTCCCTCTCTTCTCTCTCCTCTCTCCTCTCTCTTCTGCTCTCCTTTGATTATTTTCCCCCTTTCTCTTCCTCTCTCTCTCTTCTCTCTCTTCTCTCTCTTCTCTCTCCTCTTCTCCTCTCTCTCTCTCTCTCTCCTCTCTCTCTCTCTCTCTCTCTTCTTTCTCTCTTCTTGATTATTTTTCCTTTTGCTCTTTCCTCCTCTCTCTCTCTCCTCTTCTCTCTCTCTCTCTCTCTCTCTCTCTCTCTCTCTCTCTCTCTCTTCTCTCTCTCTCTCTCTCTCTCTCTCTCTCTTTGATTATTTTTCCTCTTTCTCTCCTCTCTCTCTCTCTCTCTCTCTCTCTCTCTCTCTCTCTCTCTCTCTCTCTCTCTCTCTCTCTCTCCTCCCCTCTCTTCTCTCTCTCTCCTCTTCTCTCTCTTCTCTCTTCCTCTCTCTCTCTTCTCTCTTCTTATAAATCCACCCAATGAATATCTATTATTCCCGTTAAATACAGATGCTAATGAGACAAATAATTCACTTTTTCCCGCCACAAATTCATGAATTCATAATGGCCCAGGCCAATTGGGATCTTATAAATTGCGGGTGATATCGCACAGCCGTTGATCCCCGACGCCAAACCGTTTAAACCCCCCCCCCCCCTAAAAAAAAAAAAAAAAATAATAATAATAAATAACACGAAAACACATTAAACACAAGCATTTTCCACAGAGCAATGTATCTACCGTATTCATTTGGCCACACGCGCAATGTTCACTCCTTCGCAAATTGCAAGCCCGGGCGGAAATAAAGTTGCAAAGTTGCAATTATTCGGGAAACAGCGATGGTCAAGATGATGTAGGCTTTCGCTCGAGGGGACTCCAGGGGGACAGGCTCTCCGATATATTTTCATTAGGTTGGGATTGAGGGCGGACTTGTCGCTCTCGAACCTCATATAATTTCGGGCCCTTTCGGTCAATTTCAACAGCGTCGGTGTATGTCCCCATCTCTCTTCTCTCCCTCTTTTTTTTTTTTTTTTTAGAGGAAACTTTCATTTTGAGTATACTCATACATCTCTCTCATCTCTCTCTCTCTCTTTTTTTTTTTTTTTTTTTTTTTTTTTTCTTTTTTTTTTTTTTTAGAGGAACTTAATTTATGAGTATACTTCATACATCTCTCTCTCATTTTTTTTTTTAGAGGAACTTAATTTATGAGTATACTTCATACATCCTCTCTCTCTTTTTCAGAGGGAACTTAATTTAGATAACTTCATACATCTCTTCTCATTTTTTTCTTTTTTCAGAGGAACTTAATTTATGAGTATACTTCATCAGCCTCTGTACACGTCCAGGCTTTTGTATATTTGCATAGTGAAAACGTGACCGTGATCAGTGCAGTTGCATGTTGAATAAAAACGTGTTATGCACAGCCACATGTTCCACACACGCTCGTCCAGCGTATATGATCAACGGTATAGAGATTGAACAGATATATTTGTTCATTTTTTTTTTGTTCTTCTTGATTACTGTGTATGCAAGGCTTAACATACTTATTCCTGAGCATAACGAGATAACATCTATACATATTTAATCCTCCAACATATACGCTGATTACATGTGTATGTTCACCGCTCTGCAACACAGTTTACATCCCACTTCATAGCCAACATGTGCATATAAATTGCTAACAGCCTATGCGAAAAAAATATATATATTGTGCAGCGTAACTGGTAAAATTCGCTTTGCTAACAGTTTATACGCATTTTTTAAATCTATTTTTTTATTATTATTAAATACTGTATGTACATCCCTCGGTCCCTTTTTCCATTCGCTGAAAAAAGGGAAAAAAAATCATGATGGAGGGGAAAAAATCTAAACAATTATGGCTTTGATATAGTTGCCTGAATTCCCTCTCTCTCTCTCTCTCTCCTCTTCTCTCTCTCTGCTCTCTCTCCTCTCTCTCTCTCCTCTCTCTCCCTCTCCTCTCTCTCCTCTCCTCTCTCTCTCCTCTCCTCTCTCTCCTCTCCTCTCCTCTCTCTCTCCTCTCCTCTCTCTCTCTCTCTCTCTCTCTCTCTCTCTCTCCTTCTCTCTCTCTCTCTCTCTCTCCTCTCTCTCTCTCTCTCCTCTCCTCTCTCTCTCCTCTCTCTCTCTCTCTCTCTCTCCTCCTCCTCTCCTCTCCTCTCTCTCTCTTCTCTCTCTCCTCTCCTCTCTCTCTCTCTCTCTCTCTCTCTCTCTCTCTCTCTCTCTCTCTCTCTCTCTCTCTCTCTTTTAACATTTATTTATAATCATCATGCAGATACGTATAGGTTGGAACCAGTTTATTTAAAACTTATAGGTTTCTTTTTGCGGGTTAAAAAGTTACCTATCTAAAGGAGCTTATTTTGAAAACCCAATAATTTTTTTTGTAAACAATAACCAGCTTTATTTATCAAACTAAACGGATTACAAAATGGAATCAATGAATAATAAGATTATGTACAGCGTTGCCTTATGCCCCGCCGTGAGTGTGCAGGAGATTCAGAGGTGACGGTTTTCTCGACCGCCTTCGGTGCGCCGCTGTCTTCACTTGCTGTCTGGTCACTTCGGCGACGTCGGCGGTGGAGGTGAATTCCTTCGACAGTCGTGCTGCTCTGGCTGAGGAGGTGCGCTGATGCTGGCTAGACCTCGACCTCGGAACTTCCACCAGGAGCCGATCTGAGTGTACCGTCCTCGTGCTTCTCTCTCGGCCGTGCGTGGAGACGAGGCCGGATAGATGAGGCACCTGCTGCACCTGAGCCATGTGGGGCACCGTGAGAGCCCCGACGTCGCGACGGTGTTCCAGCGAGTCGATGTGACGAGGGTTGCTGGCTTCCTGGATAAGCCTGAGAGCCCGTTTTTCTATCTTATCCAGCCTGTTGAGGTTGGTGGGCGCAGTGGAAGACCAGGCCAGCGAGGCAGATTCTAGATGTGGTCTGATCTGCTGGGACTTGTACAGCGCGAGAATTCCTTGAGGATTCAGGAGGTGAGATTCACGTCGGAGAGCTGTCACCTTCAGAGAAGCTGTTTTGCAGATCCTGCTTGACGTCTGTTGAATCTGAGCTCGTCTATGTCCACACCAAGGATTGAGATGAAGTCCTCGATTGGAAGGGCGGTGTTGGTTATTACGAGCTTGTCCTTCATGCCGTCTGATGCAGCTGGAGACCGGGATACAACCATTACAGCTTGGGTTTGAGCTCGAGTAAGTTGGGCGTGTGGCTACAGGGGGCGGCCGCTTGTTCCTTGCTGTTCATTACGTTTTCTTTGACGCATATTAACAGAACACAAAAAAAAAAGTCCACAACTCACAAAGCTCTAAGAAGGGGGGAGGGGAGGAAGGAAGGGGGAAGAGGGAGGAAGGAAGGGGGGAAGGAAAGAGGAGAAGGGAAGAGGGAGGAAGGGAAAGGAGAGTAAGGGAGAAGGGTAGTTTGTCTGGATTTGTTTTCGACTGTTTCTTATGCAGAGGAATCACTCTTGCTTCCTTCCAGATGGTAAGCCAGCAGCTTTCTTCATTGCATGTGTGTGTGTGTGTGGGTGAAGACTGGGATAACTCCGCTGCACAGCTGCGAGCGTGTGCGGGGCTTTTTATTGTTTCAATTTCTGAAGGACCACTTTTGATCTGGTGTCACAGATTTGAAGACCAGGGAGTTGGTCATGGCATACTGAGGGTATCTCTGGAGGTGTTCTGTTGGCATCTGGCACTGTCATTTTTCGACTAAACAAGCTTCCCAGAAGGTCAGCTTTTCCCGATTACTTGAAGCAGTTTGTTCCATCGGGCTTGGTTAGTGGGAGGTATTGTAGGTTCCCGGGTTTCCCCTTGTGCTCGCTAGAGGGGTGACCACCACCCTTGCTGCCTGCTCCCAAAGATGTTAGTTCCCTTTTTTTTCCTTTGCCATCTGTTGCGGCCATTTGCATGTGTTGCTTTGCAAGCAATTTTGTAGCAAATTCTTATTATAACTGTGGGATTAGCTTTGTATCTTTGTCACAATAATGTATTTCTTTGGACGCTTGATAGCATTGTATTCCAAAACCAGGCTTGATTCCC
>NW_020869163.1:216031-221031 GCF_003789085.1 Penaeus vannamei
CCAATTTGTCCATTCCCACAACGGAAGCTAGAAGGGAAGCAAACTGAAATAAAGGTTGTTATGAAAGGGATGTCAGGGGGAGAAGGAGAGAACGAATAGAGAGGAGAAAGGAAGGAAGAGAGAGAGAACAGAGAGAGAGGGAGAGAGGAAGGGGGAGAGAGAGGAGGGAGGGAGGAGGAGAGGGAAGAGGGGAGAGAGAAGGGAGAGAGAGGAGAGAGAGGAGAGGAGAGAGAAGAAGGAGAAGAGGAGAGAGAGAGAGAGAGAGAAAGAGGAGAGGAGGGAGGGAAGGGAGGAGAGAGAGGGGAGAGAGAGAGAGAGAGGAGAGAGAGAGAGAGAGAGAGGAGAGAGAGAGGAGAGAGAGAGAGAGAGAGAGAGAGAGAGAGAGAGAGAGGAGAGAGAGAGAGAACAGAGAACAGAGACAGATAAAGAGAATGAGAGATGAAACACAAAGAGAGTGTAAAAACTAACCCGAAAGCGAACAGGGAAAGGGGGAACGCACAAAGAGAAAGAACACTAACCGGAAATAAATACATGATAGCGAGAGAAGAGAGAAAAATGAATAAAGACGAGGGATAAGGGAAAGGGCGATAATCACCAAGAAGACACAATCAAGCGCACACACACACACACACACACACACACACACAACACACTGAAAAGTAAAAAAAACAAAAAAAAAAACACTCCAATAAGATGTGTACGTGCGTGTATGTGTGCGCGTGTGTCTGTCCGTGTACGTATATGTCTGCGTGACCGATCACCAGCTTAACACCTATAAATTGCCGTCCATAATTACGACTGCTGAAAAAAAGGAATAAAAATGAAATACTTTGTTTAACGAGATTAGTAATTAAATTCCATTAACGTAATAATTGAATATTCTCTACGTAATTATCCTGCCCTTCATAATCACGGCTCAGGCCCCCTCCCCCCTCCCCTCTCTCTACCCCCCCCCCACCCCCAGGCCGCTATAACCCAAAGGCACTTTCACTTTCCATCACTTGCTGCTTGCTTAAAAGTGCTGTTCGGTTTCATAATTTAAGATTTAATTTTCTGTCTGTCTGTCTGTTTGTCTCTGTCTCCGTCTCTCTCTCTCTCTCTTCCTCTCCCTTTCTCTCTCTCTCTTCCTCTCTCTCTCTCTCTCTCTCTCTCTCCGTCTTCTCTCTCTCTCTCTCTCTTCTCTCTCTCTCTCTCTCTCTCTCTCTCTCTCTCTCTCTCTCTTTCTCTCTCTCTCTCTCCTGATCTTTCTCTACTTTCTCCACTTTCTCCTCTCGTCCTCTTCTCTCTCTCTCTCTCTCTCTCTTATCTTTCTCTAACTTTTCTTTCTTTTTCTCCTCTCCCTCTCCTATCCCTCCTACCTACCTACCTTGTTATCTGTATCTTATCTTCCATCAACCCTTTCTACATTTCTCGTTCCATTTCCTTCTCCTCCTCACGCCCCTCCCACCCTCTTTCTTTCGCTCTCACCTTCTCTCGGTTCTCCTTTCTTTCATTCACGCCTCTAAATACATAACTGCGACGTGACAGTGCATAAGAGAACGACCAAAGAGAAGTCTTACAACTCCACTTAACCCTTTAATGGTCGACACATGTTCCTTTGTTGGATCTTTGGTCATTTTCGAAATATATTGTCCACTTTCAGAGCCTAAAAAGAGGCCATGTTTTAAAATAATAACTCTAATACAAAAATTCTTGATGTTCACAACGGTCTAAATCGCAACATTCTTAAATACAATCCATTAGCAATAATTTCAAATTTAAATCTAACAACAATTTCGTCCAACTACAACAACTTCGTTCAAATCTAACAACAAATTCGTCTAACAGCAACAACTTCAAATTCATATCTAACAAGTTACAAAACAACAATTTTCAAATTCCAACAACTAATTCGTAACAACAACTTCGGTCAAATTCCAACAACTAATTCGTCTAACAACAATTTCGGTAAATCAACAACAAATTCGTCTAACAACAACAATCAAATTCCAACAACAATTTCGGTCAAATTCCAAGAACAATCTCGTCTAACAACAACAACTTCGGCCAAATCTAACAACAAATTCGTCTAGCAACAACAATTTCGGTCTCAACAACAACCAACAACAACTTCGTCAAATCTACCAACCACGCGGCGCTGCTCGTGTACAACCGGCGCGCCTCGTGCAAGCTCCGCACAGCAGATAGGTCTAGCACCCAGGACTGGCGCGCCCCGCTCCAAAACAATAACTTTAACATGACGTCCTGGCCTGCTCTGACCCCCCTCCCCCCGGCCCCCCCCCTTAGCCTCCGGGCCCCTCCAAATCCCCCCCCCCACCCCCCGACGCAACCCACCCCTCCCCTGGGCTTGACGTCTTAGGCCGGGTCCCTCCTCAGAAGATGGAGGGGTCTGTTCGTGGCCCTTTCGGCGGGGGGATTCTCCCTTCAATGCTGGTGTTTGTGGATACGGTGGTATCTCCTCAGCTTCAAGGGTGACAATGAGTCGACAGAAGTCCATTCAGCAGAGTCCGACGTGGAAGAAGAAAGAAAGAAAAGAAAAGAAAAAGAAAGAAAAAAAAAACAACTTTTTCACACAGGAACACGAAGGGAAGGGCAAGAAACACACGATATCGGCATATTCGTGTTTTTCTTGTCCTTCCCTTCGTTTGTTGCCTGTTGCAATCTGTTCGTGCATGACAATCACAAACATTCACACAACACAACAACACAAACATACATCACACACAACACACAACAAACACACACACAAACAAACTACACATCACAAACACACACAACACAAACAAAGCACACCAATAAAGAGCAGCAAGAAGCCTCCCAAGGACCGACAGCGCCCCAAGAAGCGCCAGCATACCCTGCGCCCAGCTAAGCACTCGCCCAAGAGAATGTCGCAGTACAGCAGCACCGACAGCAGGCGGCGCTGGAGGAGGAAAATAAATGGTGAACGAGGCGGACAGACGCGCCACTCGGTCACCATACACACGCCACAACGCCGTGACTTAGGCCTGCGTCCAATCATGGTGTCTCTTCTTTTTTTACGTCCTCGTCTTTCCTTCTGCTGTGTAAGGAGCTGCTCTGGTGTGGTGTTACTTGAAAGGCAAATACAATAATACACCAGCACTTGCGTTTTCGAGAACTTTCTACTCGATATTCACCGTGATGTATGAATATTTCATCATAGAAAAATGTTCTGTAATTTGTCCATCGGTTGAGAGATTTGGAAACCGTTGCCAAATATTTTTTTTTTCTTAAACCGCATTTTTCAAAAAGTGTATAGCCGGAGAGTGCATATATTTTATGTTCCATCCATTGCTATTTTTGTATCTTAGTTCACATGACTTGATTTCTTCTCTCTCTCTCTCTCTCTTCTCTCTCTCTCCTCTTCTCTCTCTCCTCTCTCTCTCTCTCTCTCTCTCTCTCTCTCTCTTTCTTTCTCCTCTCTCTCTCTCTCTCCCTCTCTCTCTCCCTCCTCCCTCTCTCTCTCTCTCGTCCCTCTCCCTCTCTCACTCTCTCCTCCCTTCCCTCCTCCCTCTCCCTCCCTCTCCCTCCCTCCCTCTCCCTCCCTCCCTCCCTCTCCCTCCCTCCCTCTCCCTCCTCTCCATCTCCCTCCCTCTCTCCTTCCCTCTCCCCCTCCCTATTTCCCCTTCTCCCTCACACACACACACACCACACACACACACACACCACACACACAGGACACACACAAACACACACCCACACACACACACACACACACACCACACACACAGCACACACACACACACCCGGCCCTCTTGTCCTCTCTGCCACTCATACAAGAGGTCGTGTTGACGTGCTCCTCGGCGTCCCAGCTTCCACGCAGCCACCGGGTCGCGGGTTTCTGCCAGGAAGACCCGACGGTGCTCCCACGTAACGCCGCGACGAGGACCTAATTGAGAGGGGCGAGGAGCGCGGTGAGGAGGGGAGAGAGAGAGAGAGAGAGAGAGCCGTCGAGAGGGGGGAGAGAGAGGAGAGGAAGAGGTCGAGAGGGGGAAGGTTGAGCAGAGAGAGCAGAGGTCGAGAGGGGGAAGAGTTAGAGGAGGGGAGAGAGAGAGAGAGAGCCGTCGAGAGGGGAAGAGTTAGAGGAGGGGAGGAGAAGAGAGAGCCGTCGGGAGGGGGGAAGAGTTAGAGGAGAGGGATGAGAGAGAGAGAGAGCCGCCGAGAGGGGAAGAGTTTACGAGGAGGGGGAGAGAGAGAGAGAGAGCCGTCGAGAGGGGAAGAGTTAGAGAGGGGGAGAGAGAGAGAGAGCCGTCGAGAGGGGGAAGAGTTAGAGAGGAGGGAGAGAAGAGAGAGAGAGCCGCGAGAGGGGAAGAGTTAGGAGGAGGGGGAGAGAGAGAGAGAGAGCCGTCGAGAGGGGGAAGAGTTAGAGGAGGGGGAGAGAGAGAGAGAGCCGTCGAGAGAGGGGAAGAGTTAGAGGAGGGGAGAGAGAGAGAGAGCCGTCGAGAGGGGAAGAGTTAGAGGAGGGGGAGAGAGAGAGAGAGAGCCGTCGAGAGGGGGAAGAGTTAGAGGAGGGGGAGAGAGAGAGAGCCGTCGGGAGGGGGGAAGAGTTAGAGGAGGGAGAGAGAGAGAGAGAGAGCCGCCGAGAGGGGGAAGAGTTAGAGGAGGGGGAAGAGAGAGAGAGAGAGCCGTCGAGAGGGGGAAGAGTGTAGAGAGGGGGAGAGAGAGAGAGAGCCGTCGAAGAGGGGAAGAGTTATAGAGGGAGAGAGTAGAGAGAGAGGTTAGAGAGAGCCGTCGAGAGGGGGAAGAGTTAGAGGAGAGGGAGAGAGAGAGAGAGAGCCGTCCGAGAGGGGGAAGAGTTAGAGAGAGGGAGAGAGAGAGAGAGAGCCGCCGAGAGGGGGAAGAGTTAGAGGAGGGGGAGAGAGAGAGAGAGAGCCGTCGAGAGGGGGAAGAGTTAGAGGAGGGGGAGAGAGAGAGAGAGCCGTCGAGAGAGGGAAGAGTTAGAAGGAGGGGGAGAGAGAGAGAGCCGTCGAGAGAGGGGAAGA
>NW_020869163.1:226031-228531 GCF_003789085.1 Penaeus vannamei
AAAAGCCCCGCCGGCTGTGTTTACGAGCTCGCCGGCCATAATCTATCGAAATTACGGTGACAGACGGCCAATTGGATTCGTATTATTGGAGAAAAAATTGTTTATGGTAAAGCTGACACGTCGCGGGGAAAGGGTCTGACCCGATACGGATCCAGGTTATGGAAACGTCTATTTTTTTCATCTGGTGCATTACGCTGTATCTTCCCTCAGTTTATATCAAGGGTAAAAAAAAAAAAAAAAACACAGACGTAAATGAAATGCTGATAAACGTGCATTAATCACGAGTGTACCGTAAAAACCTATCGTAGAAATAACATTAGAGCAACAGGAACGATAATAGCATTGGAATAGGAACATCCCACATCACAACAATTTTCACGACTTAATAACTTAGGTGTAGAAGAGACATCTCATTGCCTTATCCTTCTATTCCTCTATCTCCTCCCCTCCTGACCTGCCTTCATCCTCCCCACTCTATTCTTCTCTACATCGATACCAACATACCAGGGAAGAACCGGTAGAGAAGTGGTTGTAGAACCCAGACAAGGCAGAGTATGAATGCGCAAAGTACGATGGCACAGTAACCTTAACACGCACAACACACACACACACACACACACACACACAATCTCCCCCTCACAAACACACAAACACACTTCCCCCCCACCCCAAAAAAAAATCAAGAACTAAAAAAAAAAAAAAAAAAAAAAAAAAAAATAAATAATAATTAATAATAATAAAAATGCCTTCCCCTCAGCTTGCCATTCTCGCCCGCCATCCTCACCATCCTCACCCCCCGCGTGAGGGACGAGACCAAACCCATTAAAAAAGAGCTGTAATATTATGCCTAACACAACCCAGGTGGATGAGGCTCCGGAGGGCACCTAGGCCTCAGCCAGACCCTCTCCCTCGGCTCTAATTGTGCTTTATGGCTTGGAAACTCACTCGGGGGGGGGGGGGGAGTCTGTGAATGAATTCTCACACTTGTAGGTGAAGGGGAGGGAGGGAGGAAGGAGGGAGGGAGAGAAGGAGGGGAAGAGGAGGAGAGGCAGAAAGAGAGGGAGGGAGAGGGAGAGGAGGAGAGGCAGAAGGGAGGGAGAGGAGGGGAGGGAGAGGGAGGAGGAGAGGCAGAAGGGAGAGGGAGGGAGGGACGGAGATGAGACAGAAGGGAAGGGAGAAAGGGGGAGTGAGGAAGAGGACGAAGGGAGGGATATAGAAGGAGGAGGGGAAGGGAGGGGAGTAGGGGAAAGGGGAGCTGGAGGTAGATTAGAGGGAGGGAGGAGGAGAGAGAGAGAGAGAGAGAGAGAGAGAGAGAGAGAGAAGAGAGAGAGAGAGAGAGAGAGAGAGAAGAGAAGAGAAAACTCACAGAGATAGACAAATAAACGAGAGAGAAAAGAGAATAATAAGAAATGATCGAGAACCAAAGCATATAATCCAGAACTGCTTGCCTCATCTGAGAGAGAAAAAAAAAAATCCCACATAACAAAAACAGTCTTCCATCTGGCTTACCGCATAGAGAGAGACACGTGATGTAAGATAATGAGGAAGAATGAGAAAGAACAACACGAGGAAAATTATTCAAAATAACAGCGATTTCCAAAAGGTTATGGTCGGCCAAGAGAAGGTTGAAGATCCCGCAAACTACACAGAAGTTTTTTGTTTTTGTTTCTTTCAATAAACGTCAATAATTCAGAAGATTTGAACGATGGGAAAACTTTCCTTCAAACATAAACAAAAAATTCGCGACGTGATCTTGACTGTCTTCCGAACGCTATAAAATAAACAATAAATATAAACAATGAATGAATAAACAAAAAATAGATAAATAGATAAAGAAACAAATCGACAAATAAAATGAAATCGAAGAAAACGAATCAGCTGATTTTCTCTCTTTTCTCTCTATTTCCTCTTTCGTGTCATTCTGTTATCCTGTATTTAACTACCTTGCCTGTCTTTTTATCTACGGAGAAAACCACAATAACAACCAGATCTATGAAATAAATCTAGTTTGTGAATTACAGGATTTTCTACCCATGTACAACAAGGTAGGGTATTTTTTTTCCATTCATCTTTCTATCTTTGTTTTGGTGGTGGAATCACTTCAAGGATAGAACACCGATGACAAGGGAATAGAAAGTCGAAAAGTTGTGAACGAGAAGATATATTTCCACAATACAAGAGATGTATTTAAACGGTTTCGAATATATTTTCGTCAGAAATATATGCATTGTGAAGATATTCATTCTCACTCATACGTCTTCTACATCTGTTGACGTGTATAATGTTGAAGGCAATAGAATTAGAACACACAAACAATGAAACAAAGAAACACACACACACCAAGAAGACAGAGAAGAGAGAGAGAGAGAGAGAGAGAGAGAGAGAGAGAGAGAGGAGAGAGAGAGAGAGAGCGGAGAGAGAGAGAGAGAGAGAGAGAGAGAGAGAGAGAGAGAGAGAGAGAGAGAGAGAGAGAGAGAGAGAGAGAGAGAGAGAGAGAGAG
>NW_020869163.1:251644-254144 GCF_003789085.1 Penaeus vannamei
TCAGAACAATAATTCGTTTAAACAGATAAGAACAACCAACGAACAAACACATGAACAACAACAGCAAAAACACTAACACCCCCGCCATGCACGCAACTCCAAAAGCTCATTGCCTGTTCATTATCAGGCCATAAACTCTCATTATCATTGCTCTAAAGAAAAAAAAAATGTAATGCACTAAAGGAATGAGATAGCGATTGTTTGCAAAGCCTCAGGTTGTCTTTGTTTGTGTTTGTTGGTGATGCGCGAAGCTTATTTCAATATTTACTTACCTCAGGCAGGGACGGCGAGCTGTGACTTGTATTTGTCAGAAGAAAAAAAATCGTTATGATTCTTTTAATAGGTTGTGAATAGTAGAAGTGTATGTTTGCAGAATATCATGACGGCTTTGATATAGGAGAGAAAGGAAGAGAAAGAGAAAAAAGATGAGAGAGAGAGAGAGAGAGAGAGAGAGAGAGAGAGAGAGAGAGAGAGAGAGAGAGAGAGAGAGAGAGAGAGAGAGAGAGAGAGAGAGAGAGAGAGAGAGAGAGAGAGGAAGAGAGAGAGAAGAAGAAGAAAGAGAGAAAGAGAGAGAGAGAGAGAGAGAGAGAGAGAGAGAGAGAGAGAGAGAGAGAGAGAGAGAGAGAGAGAGAGAGAGAGAGAGAGAAAGGGAGACTCACAAGTAGATGCACGGGCAGACAGACAGACAGACAGGCACAAATAGGAAGAAAATCCACAAAGATAATTTCAAGACCAAAACACACACACACACACACACACACACACACACACACACAACAACAAAAAAAAAAACCAGATTCTCCCCACCCCGCCTTCCTACCTAAAAACATTTCTTCGTAAGCCATTTCGTTGTGCTGAACCCTTGTTAACGGTCCTTCGGCGAATAATGATAACTTTTGCTTACTTGATTAAAATGCAGAATTGGAGTTAATGGATTTTCATGAGCTGACAAATGCTAGTTTTCTATTCATGGGGAGAGAAGAGCGTATCCCGAACGCTTTAACAAGGAGTGCGTGGCAGTTAGGCGAATGCGTTTAATATTTATATGCTGGGAATGTTTTTTTTTTTTCGCGTTGAGATAGTGGGAGAGCGAGAGTAGGAGAGAGAGAGAGGAGAGGAGGAGAGAGGGTGGGAAAGAGAGAGGGAGAGGGAAGAAGGCTGGGAAAGAGAGAGAGGAAAGAAGGGTGGGGAAGAGAGAGAGAGGGAAGTGCGGTGGGAAAGAGAGAGAGAGGGAAGTGCGGTGGGAAAGAGTGGGAGAGGAAGGGAGTCTCTCTCTCTCTCTCTCTCTCTCTCTCTCTCTCTCTCTCTCTCTCTCTCTCCTCTCTCTCTCCCTCTCTCTCTCATCTCTCCCTTCCTTATTCCTCTCCCTCTCTCTCTCCCCACCCACTCTAAGCAAAAACCACACCGAGCACATAGATCCTAAAGTGCGAGTTCTGGGATGCACACACTGCACGAATAGAAAGCGAGAAATTGACGACAAGACTAGAATAGAAACCTTTCCCCGTGAATAGAAAACTATCACCTGTCAGCAAAAAAAAAAAAAAAAAAAAAGAAAAAAAAAAAATAAATGAATAAATAAAAGAAAAAATCCATGAACTCCAATCTTTTATTGAAGTATAGAAACGCGGTCGTTATTCGACAAAATGCCGTAAGGAGGCGTCGGCACAACAAAGTATTTTATGGAGGAATGTTTGTGATACGGAGACGCCCAGTGAGCCGTTTTCTTTTCTTGGTCTAATTCTTGTCCTTGTTCTTGGCCTTGTTCTTGTTCTTTTTATTGCTCTTGTTCTTTTTATTGTTCTTGTTCTTTTTATTGTTCTTGTTTTTTTTTCTTATTCTTGTTCGGGTTCACCTTATTGTTCTTGTTCTTGTTTTTTATTGTTCTTGTTCTTGTTCTTTTTTTGTTATTCTTGTTCGGGTTCACCTTATTGTTCTTGTTCTTTTTATTGTTCTTGTTCTTTTTCTTTTTATTGTTCTTGTTCTTTTTTTTCTTGTTCTTGTTCTGGGTTCACCTATTGTTCTTGTTCTTTTTCTTGCCTTTGTTCTTGTTCTTTTTCTTGCCTTTGTTTTTGTTCTTGTAATTTTTATTGTTCTTTTTCTTGCCTTTGTTCTTGTTCTTGTAATTTTTATTGTTCTTTTTCTTGTTCTTGTTCTTTTTCTTCTTGTTCTTGTTCTTTTTCCTGAATATGTTCTTATTCTTGTTCTTTTTCTTGTATTTGTTCTTGTTCTTGTTTTTGATCTTGTTCTTATTCCTGTTCTAGTTCTTGTTCTTGTTATGATTTTTTCTATTTCTTGTTCTTGTTTTAGTTCTTGTTTTTGTTGTTGTTCTAGTTCTTGTTTTATCCTCGTTCTTATTCTTTTTCTAGTTCTAGTTCTTTAATATATCAGTCTTTGCGTCTGGTTTGCTTCCTGTTTATTAGGCTGTATATTTATCTGTCTGTGTATGTATTTTTCTCTGTCAGTTTGTCTGTCTGTCTGTCTGTCTGTCTGTCTGTCTGTC
>NW_020869163.1:259144-266644 GCF_003789085.1 Penaeus vannamei
TATCGATTCTCATATTTCTCTTTATGCTGGGCTGTTTAAAGGGATGTATATTGCGCGGATATGCAAATGCATTTCGCCGAATACAGAACAGCGTGTTTCGGGTGTGTGTTTTCAACCTTAATGCAAATATATATTTCTCTTTCTATTTTTCTTTTACTATCATCGCGACGTAATCGGAGAATCATAAGAAAATGTGAAATCCTAATAACTACTTATCAAAGGGTGCTCTTGGGCATCACGAATCAAGGATAGAAGATAATCAACTGGGACTAATCATCCTGCAATTAGAGTGGCAGCGGTACCAGAGACTCCGTTTTGTTAAGATCCTCCGTCGGGTGAGGGAGGGAGTGTGAGAAACGGTTTCCACAGGACCAAAAGTTCCCCTCGTAATGGAATAGACTCAGAATTGGAACGAGGCCAACGCCCTCCTCTATATTTTCATCTTTATCCGCATCTATCTGTCTGTATATTTATCTCTATCTGTATCTATCTGCATATTCATTTGTATATATATATATATATATATATGTATATATATATGTCTACATCTATCTACTTATCTGTCTAACTATCTATCTATATTTGTATACTATATATATATATGTCTACATCTATCTACTTATCTGTCTAACTATCTATTATATTTGTATCTCTTTATCTCTCTCTCTCTTCTCTCTCTCCATATATATGATATATATATATATATATATATATATATATATTATATATATATATATATTATATATATATATATATATATATATATATATATATATATATATATATATATATATATAATATATATATATATATATATATATATATATATATATATATATAATATATATATATATTATATATATATATATATATTATACATAATATACATATATATATATATATATATATATATATATATATATATATTATATATATATATATATATATATATATATATATATATATGTATATATACATGTATATATATATATATATATAATATATATATATATATATATATATATATATAGATATATATATATATATATATATATAATATATAGATAGATAGATAGATAGATAGATAGATAGATAGATAGAGATCGAGACAGAGACAGAGAGACAGAGACAGAGAGGCAGAGAGGCAGAGAGAGAGAGAGAGAGGGGGGGGGGAGATCAATATTGCTCTCTCTCTCTCTCTCCATCCATGTATCTCCACAGTTAGACAGACGCCTGAACAAGCCAGTAGACGGGTGATAAATGATAGCATAAGAGCCTTTCCTTTCGTCCAACGTGCATTTGGTCTTTAACCTCCTGCTGCTCCCCTCCTTCATTCCCCTCCTCCATTCCCCTCTTCTCTCTCCTCTTTGGACGCTCTTCCCTCTCTTCTTTCTTCGTGTCTGCTGTTCTCCTTGTTACTGATTCTCTTTTCTTTTCCTCCTCTTACTCCCTCCGTCACTTTTCTTTCATCCCCTTAATTTCTCCATCTCTCCCCTCGCCCCCCTTCTCTCCCCTTTTCACATTCCTTTCTCTCTCCTTTCTTCTTTGTTATTGTCCTGTTCATTTTTTTGTGTATCTTTGCCTTTCTTTTCCCCGACTGTTTCCTACTTTTTATTCTCCTTCGCTCCCTCAATCTCTTCTCTGCCTCTCCCTTTTCCTCATTCTCCCTCGTTCCTTCCCCTGACCGCCAGTCCAGTCCATCCTCTTTCTCTCTCTCTCCCCTTTACCCTCATCCTTCTTTCTCCCTTATTCCCTCCCCACCCTTCCCCCTTTCTCCTGTTCCCCCTTTTCCACTACTTTTTTCTGCCTCCCTTCCTGCTTCCTTATTTGCTTCCCCACTCTCCTGTTGTCCTCTTTTCTCCCCGCCTTCCCACCTGTCTCCTCTTTCTCTCTCATTTATACCCTCTCCACCTCTACCCTTTTCACCTCTCCCCTTCATCTACCCCTCTTCTGTCTCCCCTCCTTCCTCTCTCCTCTCTCTTCAGTTACTTCCCTTACTTTCTTCTTCTCCCCTTTACCCTCACTCGCCTTCTCTGTTTCCTCTTTCCTTCTTCTTCCTTCGCTATTTTTCCTCTTCCATCTTCCCTCATTCCCTTTTCCTTTACTCACTTTTCCTTTCTCCTCCTCCTCCTCTCTCTCCTCCCCTCTCCCCTGCTCTCTCTCCTCATCCCCTCTCCCCTGCTCTCTCTCCTTATCCCCTCTCCTCTTGCTTAACTTCTCTCTCCTCTTCTCCTCTTCCCCTCTCTCATCTTCTCTCCCCTCGATCGACACACTCCTCTCTCTCTTCGTCTCTCTCATTTTCTCTCTTACCTCTCTCCCCTTTTCCCTCTCTCCTCTTCCCCTCTCTTCTACTCGCCTCCCCCCTCCCCTTGCTCGTCTCCCCTCTTTCCTCGCTCGCCTCCCCTCTCCCCTTTTCCCCTCTCCCTTCTCCTCGCCTCTCGAAAGCATTAATCACTCGTCGCTGTTCCATCATCGTCTCTTCGGCTCCCCCTGATAGTCGTTATCTTTACTTCATTATCTTTTCATTATATATTTTTTTGCTATTGCTTGCTTCCCTTCTCCGTTGGCTGCTTGGGTTGATGCGGTCGGTTCTTCGTTAACTGGCAGGTTGACTTGATATGCTTGTTCGTTGTAGGTTGATTTGATGCTTCCTTCGTCGCTGTTTTTCTTTTTTCTTTCTTTCTTTATTCAATTTTCAATTATCTTATTTCCTTGTTCGCAGGTTGATTTGATGCTCCTTCGTCGCTGTTTTTTCTTTTTCTTTTCTTTCTTTTTATTCAATTTTCAATTATCTTATTTCCTTGTTCGTCAACTTGTAGGTTGATTTGATGCTTCCTTCGTCGCTGTTTTTCTTTTTTTTTTCTTTCTTTTTATTCAATTTTCAATTATCTTATTTCCTTGTTCGTCAACTTGTAGGTTGATTTGATGCTTCCTTCGTCGCTGTTTCGTCTTGATATTCAATTTTCAATTATCTTATTTCCTTGTTCGTCAACTTGTAGGTTGATTTGATGCTTCCTTCGTCGCTGTTTTTCTTTTTTTTCTTTTTTTTCAATTTTCAATTATCTTATTTCCTTGTTCGTCAACTTGTAGGTTGATTTGATGCTTCCTTCGTCGCTGTTTTTTTTTTTTTCTTTCTTTTTATTCAATTTTCAATTATCTTATTTCCTTGTTCGTCAACTTGTAGGTTGATTTGATGCTTCCTTCGTCGCTGTTTTTCTTTTTTTTTCTTTCTTTTTTTTCAATTTTCAATTATCTTATTTCCTTGTTCGTCAACTTGTAGGTTGATTTGATGCTTCCTTCGTTGATTCGCGGGGTGTTCTTTTTGTCATGCTTTCCAATCATCTTGTTTGTTTCGTTGTTTGCTTAGTTGGTTGGTTGGTTGATTTGATGCTTCTTTCGTTGACTTTTAGGGTTGTTTATTGTTTGTCACGTGTTCGGTTATCTTGTTTGTTTCTTTGTTTGCTTAGTTAGTTAATTGGTTGATTTCCTGACTGGCTTGTTGCTTGGGCGTTTGGTTGTTTAATTGTTTATTTGCTTCGTCGGTTAATTGTTTTTTCTTTCTTGGTTTTCCGTCTTCTTGATTTCTTGATTATGTCTTGTCGTATTATATAAATCATGACATAAGTTTTTCATTGATAAACATTCATTAATAACCGAATGTATGTTATTGTATATTTATATATATATATATATATATATATATATATATATATATATATATATATATATATATATATATATATATATATATATATATATATAATATATATATAATATATATACATATTATATATACATATACGTATAGACACACACACACAACACATACACACACACACACATATATATATATATATAACTATATATATATAATATATATATATATATATATATATATATATATATATATATATATATATATATATATATATATATATATATTTTCATCTCCTTATTATTTCACCAGAATTTTCAACACAGTCATATGTCTCAGTGTCATGCAGTCCATCGCTGCTTTGCTTGGCTCTTGATGTTCTGCTATCTAACTCATTTAATTTTCATCTTTTTCTTTTTATCTCCTTCAGTAAGCGCAATTGTTTATTCTTTTCTCTCTTCTTCTTCTGTTAAACTTCTTCTTCTTCTTATCTATTCTATCTTTTCATAAACATTCATGTTTACATCCTTTTCTCTTTTCGTTCTCCTTCCTTCTTAAACTCCATTTACTTGATTCTTCCTTTTTTATATTCTTCGTAAACGCCATCTATTCAATTCTTCATTTGTTGAATTCTTGCTATTTTCTTGTCTCTTTCCTTCGTAAACTTCGTATTTATTTCTTCCTTTTCCTTGTCTCTCTCCTTCGTAAACACCATTTGTTTAATTCTTCACATTTCTCATTCGTTTAATTCTTTCTTTTCTCTTTTCTCTTTCGTCTTTCTCTCTGCTTCGTAAACCAACTTTCTGATTTAATTCGCAATCAGTCACGTGACTTTTGGAGGCGGTTAGAACTCTCAGACATTCTCGCCACTTCGCCTTTTATTGGCTTTTAAATGGTTTTCTTCTGCTTTTCTTCGATTTTCTTATATTGCCATTGATGTCTTTTTCCATTTTTTTGTTTTGTTTTTCTTTTTTTCTTTCATTTTTTTGTCACCTTCCATTCCTCTCTGTTTCTTCTTTTCTTTCTTTTCCTTTTTTTTCTTCATTTTAACTTATTTTTCATTTTTTTTCTTCTTCTCTTCTCTTTCCTTATCATCTATCTTCTTCTTTCTTCTTCTTCTTTTTCTACCTCCTTCTCCTTCTCCTCGTCGTCCTTCTCTCCTTCTTTCATTATCATCATTATTTCCTTCATTATCCTTTCCCTTTCCCGCATCTTCATCTTCTTAGAAGTACAGTAGCATTAGAAATCATCATGACGATAATGGTAACGCTCACGATGATGATGATGATGAAGAAGCGCGAGAATTTTTATCCATGTAGAGAGAGAGAGAGAGAGAGAGAGAGAGAGAGAGAGAGAGAGAGAGAGAGAGAGAGAGAGAGAGAGAGAGAGAGAGAGAGAGAAGAGGGAAAAGAGAAAAGAAAGAGAGATATATATATATTACATATATATATATATAAATTATATATATATTATATATATATATATATATTAATATATATATATATATATATAATAACATATATATATATTATATATATATATATTATATATATAATTATATATATATATATTATATATATATATATATAATATATATAATATATATATATAATATAATATAAATTTATATCAATATACACAACATAGTTACCTGATGGTGTTTTGCTCTCGTTTAATGAAAAAGTATATTTTCGTTTCCTATTCACCTGTGAAGCAAACATATTTCTTGCATTAAAATTATATATACACGTCTACACACCTACATACCTACATAAACACAGCGTGCCTGTGCCTGTGTTTATGTAAGTATATATATATGTATATAAATAAATTATATATATATATATATATATATATATAATATATATATATAATATTATATATATTATATATATATATTATATATATATTATATATATATATATATATATATATATATATATATATATATATATATATATATATATTATATATATATATATATATATATATATATATATATATATATATTATATATAATATATATATATATATATATATATATATATATATATTATATTATATATATATATATATATATATATTATATACATATATTATATAATATATATATATGCTATATATATATATATATATATATGTATATATATATATATATATATATATATATATATATATATATATATATAATATATATATATATATATATATATATATATATATATATATATATTATATATATATAATATATATATATATATATATATATATATATGTATATATATATATGTATAGTATATATATATATATACTATATATATATATATATATATATATATATATATATATATATATATATATATATATATATATATATATATATATATATATATATATATATATATATATGTATGTATGTATGTATGTGTGTGCATATGTATATATTTGCATATATATGTATATGCATGCACACACACACACACATGTCCCCCCCTTTCCTCTCCTCTTTCTGTCTATCCCTCTCCCCACCTCCTCTCCCTTACCTCTCCCACTCACCCTCTCCCTCTCGTCCGCACTCCCTCTCCCATTCATGATATATATACACCCATACAAGCACTCAATAGAATAACAACAAAGGCTCTAACATCCCATTGCATATTCGCATCAGTTATGCAACAGCGTCCATCACCAAAACATATAGTACGCCAAGTGAGCTGCTGATGGCTTGCTAATGGAATGCAGTTGTTTACGCTTGAAATGCAAATGTATGCAGACAAGTAATTTGTTGCTATGGATATGAAGAGAGAGAAATGGAGCTGCATCTCCTGTCGGTGTTTTCGACCGTTTCCTAATTATTCTGGGTCCCAATTTGTAACTGGGTATGTGTGTTCTCTTGGTTAGATGGGTTTTCTTCCTGCCTATCTGTCTGTCTCTATCTCTTCTCTCCCCCATCCCTCCCTCTTTCTTTCTCTCTCCCTCTCTCTCTCTTTATCTATCTGTATCTCTCCCTCCCTCCCTCCAACCATCTATCTCTCCCTTCCTTCCCTTCTTTCTGTCCATTTATCTATATATACTCCTTTCTTCTTTTTCTTCTTCTCCCTCTTCTTCCCTTCTTCTGATACGATAACCCCCTCCCTTCAACCCCTCCCACTCTCCTTAAAAGTCGCCTCGACTCGTTTAAGATCCGAACAAACAACCGAAATTCCGAATCTCCAGGAAAATGACACACACGCCGAGGGTTCCTTGAGACGCCCTCGACGCAGTACCTTCCGAGGCGGCCTCTCGCAGCGGAAGGGCGGCCGGCGCTTCTCATCTGAGGAGAGATGGCAAACACTTCACAGAGAGAGACTCGCTGGAGGGTTGGCGTGTGCCGCGGGCGCTCCCTTCGCCCGCTCTCCGGTGGGCGGAAGGGACTCGGGAAAGGGTTTGTTTGTTCAACAAGTTTGTGATCTTTTTTTTTTTTTTTTTGAAAGATCGTGATGAGGCAGATTGTGGCTTCGTCTTTCCTGCTGGATGTTGAGGGCGGGGCTTGGAGGCGGAAGTAATATCTTTTGGGCCGCGATCAATGCATATTATTTATACACACGCATACACACACATACGCACATCTAACTTGACACACAGACATATACAGACACACAGATACACAGTCACGCACATGCGGTTATCCCTACACACACATGGAGACACGCGCGCTCAAGAAACACGTACACACAGACGCAATCCACCACGACCGACGCCGCAGGACAAGCTACACGGTTAGGCCGACCGGGCCACCGGGGAGGGGAGGGGGGGGGACGGAAATCCCACTGCGTAAGCCGAAGGGGGTGGGGGAGGGGGCCTGA
>NW_020869163.1:279144-284144 GCF_003789085.1 Penaeus vannamei
TTTCTCTCTTTCTCTCTCTCTCTTTGCGGTTTCTCTTTCTCTCTCTCTTTCTTTTGCGGTTTTCTCTCTTTCTCTCTCTCTCTCTTTTGCGGTTTCTCTCTCTTTCGCTCGCTCGCTCTCTTCTCCTCTCTCTCTCTCTCTCTCTCTCTCTCTCTCTCTCTCTCTCTCTCTCTCTCTCTCTCTCTCTCTCTCTCTCTCTCCTCTCTCTCTCTCTCTCTCTCTCTCTCTCTCTCTCTCTCTCTCTCTCTCTCTCTCTCTCTCTCTCTCTCTCTCTCTCTCTTCTCTCTCTCTCCCTCCTCTCGTCTCTCTCTCTCTCTCTCTCTCTATTAGATCATGCCTTTAGTACCGCCTAACTTTCGTTTGTATTTTTTTTTTACATTCTCTCTTTTTTTTTTTTTTTTTTCTTTTTTTTTTTTTTTTTTTTATTTTCTTATTTCTTTATATTTTTTTTTTTTTTTTTTTTTTTGTCTTTTTTTTTTTTTTTTTTTTTTTTCTGTTCTTTTTCTCTTTTTTTTTTTTTTTTTTTTTTTTTTTTCTGTTTTCTCTTTATATCAATTGCCTTTTTTTACGGCGACACATCTAGATTTCCATGCTCTATCGTACCCATAGGGATATGTCCTCCGTCTCTCTCTCTCTGCCTCTCATCTCTCTCCTCTTCTCTCTCAGCTCTCTCTCGCTCTCTTGCTCTCTCTCAATGCTCTCGTTCTCACTCTCTCTCGCGTTCTCGGCTCGTAGATCTCTCTCATCTCTCCTCTCTCTTCCTCTCTGCTCTCTCTCTCTCTCTCGTCTCTCTCTCTCTCTCTCTCTCCAATCTTTCTCTCATCTCTCTCCTCTCATCATAACTCCTCTTTCTCTCTATCGTCTCGTCTCTTCTCTTTTTCTATCCTATCTTCTCCCTTCTCTGCCAATGCCCCCATTTTTCTCTCTTAATCCACTCCTTCATTCAGCTGTTAAATCTCCGTCCCCAATTTTCCATGTTATTATCCATCCTTGTGAATAGCAACACCCACCCCTCTTTCTTCCCTCTTCCCCCCCTCCATCGCATCCCCCTTTAAAAGCTCGTGCCCATTTGCACACCCTCGCGCCCCCCACCCCCTCCTTCCTCCGCCCATTTTTAACAACCCACGCGGGAGGAGGGGGGGGAGAGTCTTCCCCCATACTTCCGTCTTTGTTCAATACACACTCCTCTTACCATTATCATGCCCACATCCCTGACTTCCCTACACCATTTTTCACGGATCTCCACGCTTATTTCATATCCCTCCTCCTCTCCATCCCTTTTTTACAGCTTTTTCCCTATTACGCTGCCCTTAGTGATACTCTTTTCACACCCTCCCCGTCCTCGCCTCCCGTCCAAGACCTTGTTCGCACTCCCCCACCTCTCCCCCCCTCCGCGAAACGTTTTTCACTTCCTTCCCTCTAAACCCCCCCACCGCTTTTTCGCAGTCCCCTACCTCCTACACTTCTTCCTGTGCTTATTTTTCAACACATCTCCATTCCGCTCCTCTCCCCGCCCCTTCTTCAATACTCAAGCCCATCCCCATTTCCCCTGCACTAATTTTCAACACTGCTCCTTTCCCCTTGCTCTCCTCCCCCAGCCCTTTCGCACCCTCTCCCACTCCCTTTTCCCCCCTGCTATTTTGATTTAAAACAAAACGCCCTTTCCTCCCTCCTCTTCACGCTATCATCCTCTATCCTATTTTTCACTACGGCGCATCTCCCCCTTTCCCCATCCCCCCACCCACCCCACTTCACACAACACCCGTCCCCCTCCGCTCCTCCCCTCTCTACAATATATGTACGGCTTCCCTTTTAGGCTGTGATGAACTTATTTTTTGTTTGGTTATTTAGTCGACTTTGGTCCTCTTTACTTGTTACGGCGCTGTTTTTGTTGAAATTGTTGTAATGTATGTTTGCTCTGTCTACCTGTCTGAACCACATGTCTCTGTCTGCGTCACCTTTATCTCTAAATCTGCCTCTTTCCTCTAATCTCTCTTTCCCCTGCCCCCATTTCCCCCCCTCCTGTTCGTTTCTTTTCTCCTTCTCCCTCCCTCTCCACCTCCGCTCCTCTCCCTCTTCCTCCCTCCCTCCTTCCTTTTTCTCACTCCTTCCCTCCCTCCCTCCTCCCTCCTCCTCCCTTCCTCCTCCCTCCCTCCCTCCCTCCCTCCCTCCCTTCCTCTCCCTTCCCTCCCTCCTCCTCTCCTCCTCTCTCTCCTAAGACCAACAAACCCTAAATCTCTCGAAACAAGACGCGCAATAAAACAAATCAAAAACAAAAAAAAAAAATGTCAGTCCAGCCACAGCCAGCGCTCTATTTCCACGTTACGTAATGGATCCCTTTGCATCCGAACCGTACATTTTTCGTATAAAAAGAAAAAAAAAAGAAGAAAGAAGAGAAAAAAAAAAAAAAGAATATTATTCGTGTTTTGGGCTTTTAGTCTCTATTAGAAGAACTTTCTAGCATTCACTTCTACGGGAAAGGATGGTGGAGTGATCGAAAAGAAGTGATTCTGGACGTTAAATAGTGGATGAAATGTGTGGAATGATGGTGGTGGCGATAATGATGATGGGAGTGCAGTGGTGGTGATGAGGTAAATGAAGTGATAATGATGATTATTTTTAATGAAACATTATAATGATGATGTTCTTGTCTGTCTGTTTATCTGACTGTCTGTTTGTATGTCTGTCTGTTCTGTCTCTGTCTATCTGTCTGTCTGTCTCTCTCTTTCCTCTCTTTCCCTCTCTCTCTTTCTGTTGTGTATGTGTGTGTGTGTGCCTCTTTCCCCTCCTCCCTCCTCTACCATCCAGTCTATCTCTTCTCTCTTCCTTCCACTCCCTCTCTCCCTCCCTCTTCCCTCTAACCCCCTCACTCTATCCGTTACTCCTTCTACTCTAACCCTTTCAAGTCAACCCCCTTCTATTTCCCACTTTACCCCTCCCCCCTTCCCTCCTCCTCTACCCCTTCCCTTCCTTCCCTCCTCCTCCTCCTCCTCTTCCTCTGCCCCTCCTATACCTAGTCCTCTACCCCCCACCCACCCTCCCTCCTTCCCTCCACCTCTACCCCTTCCCCTCCAAATCCCCCCCTTCCTTCCTATTCTACCCTTCTCCTCTACCCCTCCTCTTCCTTTCTTCCCTCTCCTCTACCCCTTTCCCCTCCCTTCCCCTAGCTTTCTATCCCCACCTTCCCCCTTCCCATCCCCCTTCCCCCTCTACCCCTCCCTTTTCCTCCCCCTCCTCCTTCCCTCCTCCTCTACCCTCCCTCCGTCCCCCTACCCCTTCCCTCCTTATCTATCTACCCCTCCCCCGTCCCCCCTACCCCTTCCCTCCTTTATCTACCCCCTCCTTTTCCTTCCCCTCCTCTCTACCCCCTTCCTTCCATCCCCCTACCCTTGCCCCTCCTCTACCCCCTCCCTCCATCCCTCCTACCCCTTCCCTCCTTATCTACCCCCTCTTTCTTCCTCCCTCCTTCCCCCCATCCCACCTCCTCTACCCTCCCCCTCCCTCCTATTCTCCGTCTTTCCACTCATATACGTTATGTTCCGAGGCGATAACGGGGTCCGTCGCGGCGATAGGGCAGGTAAATCCCCTTATTCAAACTGAAGGAAACTTGATTATCTGTTTAATTACATCGCCATCCTCGCCGGGTTATCTAGGGCTAAGGGTTATTGATTAAATTTTTCGGGGCGAATTATTGTCAGCACTCAGCGGCTGGGGCGAGCGAGTCATTATCTGCTGAATGGAATAAGTGATTTTCCGCTCCCTCGCTCCCTCCGCTTATCTCGGGAGGCTGCAGTACGCTTTGCTTCGATGGGTTTCGGGGGAGGGGGGGGGGGAGTGGGGGGGTTGTCTGTCTGATTGCTTTGTCTGTTTGTTTCTGAAACAGTTTTTTTTTGTTATTGTGTTTGTTTATTTTTTGTCTGTATATATCTGTTGATATATGTCTAACTTTTTCGTTTCTCTTTCTCTCTTCGTCTCTGTTGGGTCTTGTCTGTCTGTCTGTCTGTCTGTCTGTCTGTCTGTCTGTCTGTCTCTGCTGTCTGTCTCTCTCCCTCCCTCTCTCTGTACAGTGCAACGAATGCATTGTACATTAAATTCATACAATCAAAATACTGTATAGTATAGTAACGCCATTTTCAATCTTCTCTTTTGATTCATTATCTCTCATTCTCCCCCGTTTTATCATGCCTCTTCTTTTTTTATTATCTTTTTCCTTTTTGCTGATTTATGACCCCAATACCTTGTTGCAGCTCGAGAGTGATTATCATTGCACATAATGACCAATACAGATCCAAAGCCTTTAATAGCTTTTTTTAAGCGTCGACCACCATTGGGCTGGACGCATTTCCTGTATTTTTTTTCCTTATGAAGAAAATTAATTTGGCCAGCATCATTTGGGCCTTAAAACCCCATGGTGATCTTTCTCCCCCTGGTCACGTGGTATTTCGTGGGATTAGGAGCGGAACAGATTGGGTTGGATCGACGAACCTGTCTGTCTGGTATGATTTTGTGGTCTTTTATGATTACATGTTCGTTGTTGAGGGAGAGGGGGGAAAAAGGGTGGTCTGAGTGGGTGATGTTTTCTTTAGGGGAATAAGAGGTGTGTGTTTTCCTCTTTTCTTAGATGGCGTGTTTTCTTTTTTCTTTTTTTGTCTTCTTTTTGTTCATCATCATTATCATTATCATCACCATCATCATTATTATCACTATCATCATTATCATCATCATATCACCATCATTATCATTATCAATTATCATCATTATCATCATCATCATTATCATCATTAACATCATATCATCATCATATTATCATATTTTTCATTTTATTTATTATCTCTCTTTTTCTTCTTCGTCCTTTCAATTCTCTTTACCATAAGTTCACGCCCTCCGCCGCTGATTGTACGAATGGAGAGCGAGTTATTTCCCACCTTTACATTTTTCCAGAATCTCCTTTTTCAAAACACTTTTCCTATTACAAATGTCTTTCAAAATCCCTTTCCTGA
>NW_020869163.1:310696-318196 GCF_003789085.1 Penaeus vannamei
AGAGAGAGAGAGAGCGAGAGAGAGAGAGAGAGAGACCGAGGGGTAGACGAGATGAGAGGAGAGAGAGAGGGAGGGAGAGAGGAAGAGAGAGAGCGATAGAGAGGGAGGAGGGAGGAGAGAGAGACACGCGAAGCAAATGAAGTGAGCAGAGAGTGAGCTGAGAGGGAGAGGGAAGAGTTTAAGAGCGACCGAGGAGAAGAGGAGGACGAAGGAGAGAAGAGGAGAGAGAGACGCGAGAGAGAGAGAGAGAGAGAGAGAGAAGAGAGAGAGAGAGAGGAGAAGAAGAGAAGAGGGAGAGAGAGAGAGAGAGAGAAAGAAGAAAGAGGAGAAAAGAGAGTGAGAGCGAGAAGAGAGGAAGAGAGGAAGAAGCGAGAGAGAGAGAGAGAGAGAGAGAGAGAGAGAGAGAGAGAGAGAGAGAGAGAGAGAGAGAGAGGGAGGAGGAAGAGAGGAGAAAGGAGAAAGAAGGAGAGAAGAGAGTGAGTGCGAGAGGGAGAGGAAGAAGAAGAGCGAGAGAGAGAGAGAGAGAGATAAATAGGGGTCGAAAGAAAGAAGCGTAGACCGATAAACAAACAGATTAATAGAATGATAAATACATTCAGACAGGAAAAAAAGAGAGACAGACAGACAGACAGATATCAATCCTCACCTCCCACCCTGCCCGATGTCAATAGATGTCTATCAGCATCTGTTACGTCAAAGAATGTGGTGTATCTATCTGATCGGCCGCTCAGTTGCGTCGAAGGAACAAAATTCTCCGCGGTATCTGATCTCCCCCTTCCCCCCCCCCCCTTCCCTCTCCTTCCACTACCCCCTTAACTCCAAACAACCTCCCCCATACTCACCCCCCTCCCCCACCTACTCTAATCTACTGTTCTCATTATCAAGTCTTTTCTCTTTGCCTTCCTGTGTCATAAATATGCCTCTTCTGCCTATTTATCCTTCCTTTTCTTCTCTCCTTCTTCTCTCCTCTCCCCCAGTCCCCTATTCCTCCTTCTTCATCACCGCTTCCTCTTCCTCCCTCCTTCTCATACACCCCTTCCTCTATTCCCTTTTCCTCACTCTTTTCTCCTCTTCCTCATCACCCTCCTCTTCCCCCATTCCGCTAACCCATCCCACACGCAACCTCCTATCTCACACCTTCCCCATTACCCTTAACCCCACCCCTTCCCCTTTCACCTAATCCATCCTTGCTTTATCCCCTTAACTCTCCCCTTCCCCCATCTCCTTAACTTTCCTTTCCCCTCTTTACCTCTCCCCGCCATTCTCTCCCTTCCCCTCCCCCACCATCTCTCTCCTTTCTCCCTCCACCACCATTCCCCCCTCACATCTCTCCCTCTCCCTCCCCACCATTCTCTCCCCTCCCCCTCTCCCGCCATTCTCTCCCCCTACTATCTCTCCTCCCTCCCCCTCCGTCACCATTCTCTCCCTCTCATCCCCACCATTCTCTCTCCTCTCCTCATCTCCACCATTCTCTCCCCCTTCCCCGCTATTCTCTCCCCTCCCCCCATCATTTCTCCCCTTCCACCCCTTCCCCCACATTCTCTCCCCTTCCTGCCCCTCCTTCACCATTCTTCTCCCCTTCTCACCCCAACATTCCCCCCCTCCCCTCCCCTCCCCGCTCACGCTAAAAGACCCTGGACCCTAAAGAAAATTGGACATGGCATATCAGATGTTCACCAGGGTTAACCTTGCCTAACCGGACAACACAAAAAAAAAGAAAAAAAAAGTTAACAAAAAACTATAGATGAAAAAAAAGGATCTAAACCCTCCTTTTGTGGTTAATCCCCCTTGTATAAGGTACGATCCCATCTGACGCCGAACAATAAACGGTTTTCAAGTCGGTTTTGATGATATCAGTAATAGTGTGATCGAGCGGGTAGTCCTTGTACCTCATTTGCATATTTCCGGGGCTGCAGATTACACACTGGCGTCCGTTGTTGTACTAAAACGCCAAGGCAATAATTATATTTGGATGGTATAGATAATTTTATGGTGTATTTGATTAAAATCATTTGATATTGTAAATCGTTTCATGGAAATTATTCGATAATATAAATCATTCGATATTGTGAATTATTTGATGTTGCAAATGATATGAATCATCAGGAGTTGTGAATCATTTGAAGTTATGAATCATTTGATGTTGTGAATCATTTGATGTTATAAATCATCTGATGTTGCAGATTATTCGCAAATATTGTGATCCGTCTAATATTCAGCAATCCTCTGGTTTCATAAATCATTTGATATGCAACTCCTTTGATGACGCAAATGAGTGAATTATGAAAGTCGCTTAACATGGCGGCTGTACTTTCAAATCTTCGGAAAAGAAATTACATGTACGACGATCAATCAGCTGTTATTCGGGTGAAATAATTGCTTGCATTGTCATGTATAAATTGGCTTATTATGCCTAATTTTTTCCTGTGAATGGATTGTGGCTGTATTCAATTATCTGTTGTATTGCTTGTCATTTTTTCTCTATTCCATTAATGTGGTTATTTTTATTGGCTTATTGTTTTCCCTATTCCATTTATGTGTTTTATTTTCTGTTTTCTTTAACATATTTACATCATTCAAGGCAAAGATTTATTAATTGATGCTGGTTGATTGCTAAATGTCCTCATATCATCATTTTATCTTAGATAATTATCCTCACCACGCTGTCAGATATGGATATAATCTATTAACTGTCATTTATCAACGACCTGTCATGTGTCCATAGATCATGACGAAATCTGTCAAGCCATCATCAGTCACCATCAATCTGTCATCATTTACCACCAAATATGTCAAGCCTATTTGTCATATTGCATATCATATCCAACCTGTCAACCGGTCATCAGCCATCATCAACCTGTCAATCTGTCATAATTCACCATCAAACTGTCAACCAATCATAAATCGTCACTAACATGTCAAGCTGTCATACATCCCTCGCCAACCTCATATGTTCCAATGATAGCAATAATGCTAATGATAGTAATAATGATGATGATGATGGATTATAATGAATAATAAATATGATAATAATGATAATAATTAATAATAATTAATAACAAGAAAAATAATGAAAACACTACTAATAATGACAACAATAATAATGATAATAATGATAATAGTAATGATAATGATAATAATGAAAATAATAATAATAATAGTAATGACAATAATAATAAAAATTTTGATAAAAACAACTAATGATAATGACAACAATAATAATGATAATGATGATAAAAGGAATTGTAATAATAATGATGATAATAAAAGATGACAACAGCAATAATAACAATGATAATGATAATAATAATAATGACTATAATAATAATAATAACAATAAAGATAATAATTATAATATTGATAATAACAATAACCATAATAACAATAATAGTTATAATAATAATGATGATAATAAGGATGATAATAATAACAATGATAGTAATGATAAAAGTAGCAATAAAAATTAATAATGTTAGATAATAATAAAAATAAAATGATAACAATGATAATAGTAGCAATAAAAAATTATAATGTTAAATCATAATAAAAATAGAATGATAAGGATGATAAAAGTAACAATAAAAAATCATAATGTTAAATCATAATAAAAATAGAATGATAATGATAATAAAAGTAACAATAAAAATCATAATGTTAAATCAATAAAAATGAATGATAAAAATGAAATATCTCCCTCTTTCACCTTCCCATTCATCTGTAGCAACCGCAGCCGGGCCGTCTCTGCGATACATCACTCGACAAACAAATCCATTAATTACAAATCCCCTCTTTTCAAAACGACCCTCAGACCTTATCTTAGAGAGGGAGAAAAGGAGGGGTAAAAAAAAAGAAAGAAAAGAAAAAACGATTAAATAAGTATCGATAATGAAAGGGTAAAGTCAAAGCGAATAATCTGTAATTTGTAGGTATTTTTTCTTTTTTACAGATCGAGATGTTGAGGTGACCAAAGGGGTGGGGAAGGGAGGGGGGGGGGTTAGGACCTTGTGGGTAGGGGGTGGGGAGTAGGGGGATTACAGAGAGGGGGGTGAAAGAGTTATGGTTGGGGATAATGGAGGGAAAGGGTAAGGGGGGGAAGGGAAGCAGGGAAGGGGTAATGGGGGGAGAAGGGAGCAGGAGAAGGGATAAAGGGGAAGGGTGGAAGGGGTAGGGGGGAGGAAGTAAGGGTCGGGGAAGGGGGGGAGAAGGGGGAAGGGAGGTAAGGGTCGGGGAGGGAGGAAGGGGAGGGAGGGGAGGGGGAGGGGAGGGAGGAAGGGGAGGGGAGGTTTAGGGTGAGGACTATTATGGTGAAAGGTATGAAAATCAGGAGCAAGGGTTGGAAGAATGGTCAAGGTGTAAAAAAAACATACACACACATCCATATATACGCACATAACACACACACACACACGCACAACACATACACACACACACCACACACACACACACACACACACACACACACAACACTCACACACATACACACACACACACAACACCACACAACAACACACACACTCACACACACACACACACACACACACACACACACCACACACACACCACACACACACACACACACACACACACACACACACACACACATACACACACACAGCGCAAACACACACACACACACACTCACACACACACATACACACACAAGCGCAAACACACCACACACACACACTCACACACACACATACACACACACACAAACACAAACACACCACACACACACACACTAATACACTAACACACTAACAAACACACAATTTACACAAAAGTGCCTCACATCGTCAGCAAAACAGAAATCTTCCTAATATTTAAGATATTATAAATATAAACAAATAAAATAAATTAATACGACCTAACTCCCTGAATCTATAACTGAAATCTTGATAATGAATCATATTCTGTTTTCCAGGTTATAATACATCATGTTATATGTTATAAATCATAAAGGTTTATTGAATGGTTACCATTGTGAAGATTTATTCAAATGAAAAAATCCTAACAGCCAATGATAAAGTATGACCATACAGATAGTTCTAAAAGCACTAAATTACGATAAAACAAGAAACATTAGATATAAAAAATGTAAACATAAAATAACGAGTCGGCATTACTTGTATACAAATGTTAAAAAAGATTATAGATAACTATGATGACGATGACGATAATAATGATGATAACTACGACAGCAATAATGATAATGATAATAAACAACGATAATAATGAGAACAGCAACAACAACATCATTAACAACAATAAATTTAACAATAACACACACAAAAAAAAAAAAACTTGAACACCGCGAGAAAGAGGATGTTGCAGCGGACTAGCATAGCAACGGATAATTGCACGCCGCACTCTGCAACAGTGGCATTCCAGGGCGCGTGCAATAATTCGTGGGGAAAACAGGGATTTGATATTAGAGGGAAAACGACCGTGTTATTGTGTGGGAAACGAATATGAAGGGACACGGGACAGAGCGCCGGTGAGGGAGGAGACACGGCGCGACCGCAGAGGGGGGGCCGGAGGAGGGGGAGGGGGTGGGTGGGGAGGGAGGGGTGGAGGGGGTGGGCTGGGGTAGGGGATAGAAGGGTAGGGGTAGGGGAAGGGGGGGGGGTAGGGGGTTAGGGGAAAGAGGGGTATGGGGGGGGGAAAGGGGAGGGGAAAGAAGGGGTATAGGGGAGAGGAGGGGTATAGGTGGGGGTTGGGGAAAGGGGAGGGGAAGTGGGTGGGAAAGAGAGGGTAGGGGAAAAGAGGGGATACTTAGGGAGAAGGCGGATAGGAGAGGGGTGGGGTTAGGGTAAAGGAGGGGTATGGGTAGGGAGGGTGGGGAGGAGGAAGGGGTTGGGGTATAGAGAGGAATGTCACAACGTATAGGAGAAAATGACTGAGATAAATAGACAAAAAAAAAAAAAACAGGTAGAGAATAGAGACAGACAGACAGATATATAGATAAGATAGATATAGATAGATAGATAGAGAGATAGACAGATAGATAGATAGAGATAGAGATAGATAGAAAGATAGATAGACAAATAGATAGGATATGGAGAGAGAGCGAGAGAGAGAAAGAGAGAGAGAGAGAGAAGGGAGGGAGAGAGAGAGAGTGTAGAGAGAGACGAGAGAGGAGAACGAGAGTGAGAGAGCGAGCGAACGAAAAAGAGAGGAAGAGAGAGAGAGAGAGAAGAGAGAGAGAGAGCGAGCGAGAGAAGAGAGAGAGAGAGAAGAGAGAGAGAGAGAGAGAGAGAGAGAGAGAGAGAGAGAGAGAGAGAGAGAGAGAGAGAGAGAGAGAGAGAGAGAAGAGAGAGAGAGAGAGAGAGAGAGAGAGAGAGAGAGAAAAGAGAGGAAGAGAGAGAGAAAGGAGAGAGGAGAGAGAAAGAGAGAGAGAAGATAGATAGATAGATGATAGATAGATAGATAGAAGATAGATAGATAGATAGAATAGATAGATAGATAGAAGATAGATAGATAGAGAGAGAGAGAGAATGAGAAGTATGGATCGTAGAGGTGAATTTAATCAATCAAATATACAAAATGGAAAGTAATATACTTTTTTAAGGAAAAATACTCTCCCTTTCAAAGCAAATGCATATTTAATTTGATATTAACTATGCTAATATGTGAATAATTATAGATTTGATATTTGATATTAGATTACATATGATAAAATGTAAATATGATAATATATGACAATATGCAAATGATAAGGTAAATAATTAAAAACTAAAATGCAGACCACAAAACAAATGGAAACGGATATAATTTCTTTAAATCGATTAAAATCACAAATCTACAGGTTTTATCAAAAGCAACAAGATTATCCTTACCTTGGCAAAAATATAATAATTACCTATAAAAGAATAAGAAATACTAAAGGAGCCAGCCCTCCCAAAGCAACAATAACGACAACGAAACAGCAATAACAACGAAAACAACTACGGCAGCAACAACAAGAAGAACATGAGCAAAAACAAGAACAATTACAACCACAACAACAACAATAAAAAGAACAAGACAAAAACCATAACAAGAACAACAAGAACCACAACAACAAAAACAATAACAACAATAGCAACAATAACAACAACGAGGAGAACAAGATCAGCAACAAAAACAACAACAACAACAACAGCGCCACCGAAGAGGGTCAGCGCCAGAGCCTCCGTCCTCCTCCTCCCGAGTCATAAGCCCCACTGAAGTCCGCCTTGCAGTGGGGGTTAAAGCGGCCTCCTTATTAGCGAGAAAGGCGGCCGACGCTATCGTAAAGCCTCCTTATTAGGAGAAAAAGCTATCGATTCACATCACTATATCCCGCTCGGTCTTTCGGTCTCTCGCTTCGTTATGAAGGGGCCGTGGTCAGTGGCAAGCCTACTTATTATTCTAATTACTCTTAACGTGTAAAAAAAAAGGGTAAAGAGAGAGGAGGAGAGAGACGAGAGAGAGAGAGAGAGAGAGAGAGAGAGAGAGAGAGAGAGAGAGAGAGAGAGA
>NW_020869163.1:323196-325696 GCF_003789085.1 Penaeus vannamei
TTATCTTCTTTCACTTGGTCTGTTCCGCGCTGCGCCTTCCTATTCCTCTCGTTAACTATTTTTCGTGAGATTGCTAGTGCTATATGGAAGAACTTTGTTTCACACTTCTCTTACGCTGATACATAATAACGGAAGTTCTAGTCAGCCTCAACCTATCTCCACTTCACTGTACCAATCACATAATCAACGATACACGCCTCAATATTCTGCTATTGAGATGTCATTCGGTCAGCCAGAATGTATCACTGAAACACGAAAGCAGCTGACGAATGACTTATGATGCAAGACTTGAGAGAAGAGAGAGAGAGATCGGATGAATATATCAATAATATTGGAAGCTAAGAGGGAGAAGAGAGAGAGACAGGAGAGACTATGATGAGATAATAACAAGAGTAGGAAGAGAGGGAGACGCACGCAGAGAGAGAGAGAGATGAGGAGTAGAGAGGAAAGAGAGAGAAGAAGAACAGGAGGGGGGGGAGACAGAGACAGAGACAGGTTTTATTATGAGGAATTTGGATATAGATAATTTGATAAATGATACGTATTAAAGGAGGTCGTAGATGACTTCCAACTGATATTCAAGAGTGGGATATTTTTTTTTCATTTCTCTATTTCATAACTTTTTTTTTTACAGATTGTAAGATTTAGTATGAAGAATTTGGATATAGATAATTTGACGTATTAATATTAATTAAGTGGGGAGAATTTTTCCATTTTGATTTTTTTTTAATTTTTTTTTTCTTTTACAGTAAGATTTGAGGAATTTGATATAGATAATTTTATGCATAAGATACGTATATTAAAGGAGATTATTGACGCTATTAAAACGAATTGATCTAACCGATCATCTGAGATACAGAGGCCACAGCTGACCGGTGAGCTAAAAAAAACACCCCAATAAAAGCAGTCGGGAACACGCGGAATATGTACAAAGAAGAGGCAGCTAAGTATAAAACGAAAAAGGAAAGTTACTACGTAAGGGAAATGAGATGCACTTGAAAGGACGGGATGAGGCTACAGCTGGACAGGAATCGAAGAAAGTTTTCTAATAGAAGCAGCACAGAATCGCACACAGACTATTACACCAAGAATGAGACGACTGAACAAGAAACTAGACAAGAAATGGAATTTGTTCAGACGGGTGTTTGCACAGAAAGGGAAGAATGGAGCTTCGCCTGAACAACAAAGAGCGAAAAGTTTCTGATCCAAAGGCGAAGAAGACACAAAATAAGACGTAAAGAGACCACAGAAGCTGAACACGAGACGAAAAAAAAGACACAACGCGAAACTGACTCCTTCTTGGAAAGATAAGGGTTGGCACTGAGGACGAAGAAGCCATGAGAATATTAAGGATAATAAGAATGATGATGATAATGACGATGATGATAATAATATTGATAAAATATAATTAATGATAATGATTGATTAAAAATGATAACAATTACAAATTTTGTTATTACTACTACTACTACTACTACTACTACTACTACTACTTCTCTAACTACTACTACTACTACTACTTATATAGTAATAGTAATGATATAATAAATAATACTAATGAAAATAATGATAATGATAATGATGAAAGAGAGTAATGATAATGATGAAAGAGAGTAATGATTCATGACAATACAATAATGAAAATAAACAATAATAATTAGCAAAAATAACAAAAACAATACTCCTACCGTAATATTGATGATAACGAATAATAATAATGATAAAAAATAACTTGACAATGATCATGACAGCAAAACAGCAATAATGCTAACATTATCCCCTACAACAAACATGATCTTCAATAAACAGAACCACAAATTAAGCAAACGTATTAATAAAATGAATAACCACAAACAGTGGTTATATGATGTTTATTACCCACGGTGTGCTTCGTGTCCTGTTTGTGGGCATGTTACTGTCCGTTCTTGTTACAATGCTCTGAAATACACCTTATATACACATACATATGGTGCAACAATAAAGATTAAATGAATTAGAGATAAATACAAGAGGAAAGGAAGAAAAAGAAAGAAAGAAGAAAGAGTGGCATAAAAAAAAGAGGGAGATGGAAACTGAGAAATGGAGGAAGAGAATGAAAGGTTCAAGTAAAAATGAGAAGAAAGCGACGAAAAATATATGATTAAACAATTACCCAAGAAATTATATAAAAAAAGAAACTAAACACTTATATTCTAGGGTTAACCAGATATTATTTTTTATTATTATTATTCCTATGCCTTTAAAGAAGATAGAGGACATGCAAGAAACACAGTGAAACGTTTAGAAAGAAAGAATAACAGAGAGAGAGACTGAGAGGAGAGGAGCAGACGAACGAGGAGAGAGGAGAGAGAAGAGGATTTCCCTGTGATGATGCATATAAAAGGCCAAGCCAGAGAGATGGGGATGAGAGAGCAGGAGATGATCGGGTGAGAGAGAGGGAATGTGGACGAGCAGATAAAGGAAAGATAAGATAGAAATCAGATTAGATAGATTTAGATGC
>NW_020869163.1:343196-345696 GCF_003789085.1 Penaeus vannamei
ATATAATATTATTATATATAACCAATATTGTATATATCTTATTATTTCTGTCTATCCACATTTCGCTTTAAACTACTATTTTCTATCTACCTATGTGTGTGTAGTACATCACACACCAGAGATTCATACATATCCATACATATTAATAAATATGATATTTATATATATAATAATTATAGTGTATATAATATATGTTTATTTTGATATTAGCAATAATATAATGTAAGTACTATAGTTATAGCTATAATTATATATAGTTTATATATATATATATATATTATATATAGTATGTTGTGTGTTGTTGGTGCTGGTGTGTGTGTGGTGTGTATGTGTGTGTGTATATGTGCAGTAATAATATAATTGTATGACTATAATGAGTATAGTTATCGTAATTATAATTACTGACATATATTTCTATATATAGTAGTTAGTAACTATATAATTTATCTATATATATTAGTATTATTAGCTAATAATATAATAATATATAATAGTATAATTGAGTATATGGATGTATAGTACTGATATACTATGATATAGTATTGATAGGTATATATATACTGTATATAGTATATTATGGTAGAATAATGATGGAATAAGTAGATATGATAGTAATATAGAATATATTATAATATATAAATAGGTATTATAATATGATATACTGTACATATATGAATAATCATTATTAATTATTATAATTATTAGTTATTAATACGTATAGTATATATATATATATATATACATAGTATTATAGTAGCATATATATTGGGTGTAGGTGGTGTGTGTGTGTGTGGGTGTGTGGTCGTGTGTGGTGTGTGTGTGTGTGTGTATGAGTGTGTGTAATGGTGGGTTTATATATGTACTGTCTATATTTTATATTTATATTATTTGTCTATGCTTCCCAGTTACCGTATGAATTACCTATCTGTCTATTCTATCTAGTCTTGTGTTGGTGGTGTGCATCGACACCATTAGATTCAGGAGTGTATTACATGCTATCAACACACCACACACATCGACACAACAACCCCTTATCACAGTTATAATCGATTTATATCCACAAAGGCACACACACCGCACAACACCAGAAGATGTATAGGTAATAGGTAATATAATATTATATGTGTACTCAGTTTATTAGTATAAAAATATATTTATGATATATATAAAATATAGGAATATTTCTATAGAAGAGAAATAATTTATATAGATCGATATAGTATTATATATATATATATATGATCTAATATAATACTATATGTTAGTAGTATGTATAGCGTTATATGGTACATTATACATACTCAAAATGATATATTATGATTTGTATTATTATAGGATGGACATATATACTTTGTATATATTATATATATTAATATATATTATCTATATAATAGTGCCTTTAATATCCAGAGAACGTCGAAAGCACACCAAACACCAAACATAAGTTGGATGATAGGTAAAGACACACGTACAAAATCCGGTTCAGGAAAGACTTTTGGTTCCGATTGGGTTCGCGCGCGATGGGATGTGTTTTATTTTTGGACGCGAAAAGGATGTCTTCAAACACACACACAGCAGCCCAGCACACTACGACAAACTGCAGCGACACACGACACACAAATCTCACACGACACCACACATCACCACACACGACACGAAGTAGGTGGGGGCACACCACAGACACAGGCTACATTTGCACGCCAGCACAACACACACTCAACGCGATGTGGAAAGATATGCAATGAGAAGGATTCTTCACAATACAGGAGAGTATTTGTATCCGGATATATATTATGTCTTGTCAGAATAACATTTGGGAGAATACAGTATGTTATGATACAGGGAGAATAATGAAGTATATAAGTGATTGTAGGTTAGATTTAGGTTGGAGGTGTAGGTAGGTTGTCTTTATATATGAATATTATATGATAACTATATATGGTGTAGAGGATCATATATATCTATTAGTATATACCAAGTGTATGGAGGTAGGGTGTGCTTGTATATAGATATACTCGCTATATATATATATGTATATATTTATATTAGTATTAAAATATTATAGTGATAAGGTATGATTTTACTACATTACATTTATATCGAATAATAATTATAGTATAATATTATAGGTATAGAGTGATATATATATGTAGATTGGATTTATAGTTATATATATATATTATTACTCATCATATAAGTATTATATATATTAGATACTATATAATTATATGATAGTATTTAGGTACATAATTATTAGGCTGTATACGATGTGATTAGTTATATATAAATAATATATATTTATTAATATAAATTATATATATAATATGTATATTATGATGTATGTGTATATATAGTAAACATATATATATATATATCATTATATATATATATAATTATATGTAATTATATATAATTATATAGTATATTACATATTACTATTAGATATATATTGGTATATATATATTATATATTATATATATGTATTATATTATATATAGTA
>NW_020869163.1:350696-353196 GCF_003789085.1 Penaeus vannamei
CGGAAATATGATTCGAAACCGGTCAAATACATTCTATTGTGAAGATATTCATTCTTATTTACCCCTTTCCTCACGAAGCTCCGGCGAAGGTGTGTTAGCAAGCACAGAAAGCAGAAATGAAAGCAAATTGATTAGTGTCATTTTTACTGTCTCCGCTGAAACAGAAGCTGCACAAAGTGAAGTAACTTAGTGACTTATTCTTATTCTGAAGTGACTTAGTGACTTATGTCGAGTCCTTTGTATGTTGGTTAATCTTTATATAAAACATGTTGTAAGGTGTGAGGTTGTTAGTAAGCATAGGGTAACACTAGTAAATTTATTAGATATTATGTTTGGGTTTAGTCATATTTAGTCATATATAAAGACGAAACAAACAGATCTTTCTTCTATCGTTTAAATCATTGTTAGGAATACACAAAATTGGATCTGCATTTGCTAAGGTAATTCTCATTCAAATGTGATTGCAGTATCGTTAAAGAAAACACAGATAAGAAAAGAATTGATAAGAAATATGTTTTTTAATGAATTTTAGACTCGTGAAGCATTTTAGAATGTCAAAGCAATGACGATCAACGCAGAAAATCAAGTAGCTATAGCATAAGCATTCTGGAAAAATGTCTTCATTCCATGGATACCGACACGACAAGCAAGTAAAAGTGAAGAGCCAAAAATCTAATTAGCTGTATGATAGCGAGCAACGCCAGGCTACGACCTGCGAGCAAAAGGCATTTATGGCGCGAGCAACAGCGATAGTTTTTCACGTTTAATAAGGATGTTCTGAACTGACGTAGTGATGAAGTGACTATTATTCACGTTTATTTTCAAATATGGATGATCGGAGTTGCGACTCAAGACTATTTAAAATCGGCGTCACTGCGCGCATTTGCCTGTTTTTCAGCTGCTGATCTTCATCACACTTTGTACTTCACATGAATTTTCTGAAGCCATGTTACACACATTTTGGTCACTCTTTTAGACTTCAAGCTCGTACCACTGTCCACGTGCATATCCCATCCACTCATACAATAGTTGCATGTATTGCATCGTCCACAATTGTAATTCACCGCGTAGCAATATTTATCCCGCCCCTCTCCCTAACGACTGATCCTCCTGCACTGGCATTCGGTTTGATGCAAAAATATCTATCTATTTTTGGGAGTATGTCGATCATGAATATTCATCTCCTGTATTCAGTTCACCGGGAAAGCATATAACTTTTACAAAAGAGTGATTCTTGTTTTACGAATAAGGAAGAAATCATTGCTGGGTAGCAGTCTGCGATTCCTGTGGCAAGTCGAGTGTATTATCAGCTATCTCTTATCACGAATAATATTTTTTTATGTAATTTATTGTGTATTTGTTTCAAACGTTAGGACATGCATTTCTTCTGTGGATTTTTATATTTTGTGGTGTTTTGTAGCATCTGCCGGCGTTTCACTCAATGCATTGTGGGTCTTTGTTTTGATTTGGGGCGACCTGCGACTCGTGCATTGTGTTACTTGGAAGAGCTTTTTATGTGGAAATTATGGAACTAAGGTATGTATTGTGAGGTTTATATCAACATAATTTTGTATAGTAACTGTGAAAGTAAATGATTAACTGTTTAAGTTAATGATATATGGAATACGGAAGAAAATGGAAAGGGTATAAGAAACGTTGATAATATATTTTCTCTTCATTAATGATATTATAATTTCAAAAGCACATATTTGTCATACAATACTATTGAATCATTATACTTAGGCTTACGTTATATTAGCACAGAAGTGGATTTGAATATTAATAATGCATGTATATTAGGTTGAATGGTGGTGGTTCCCCTTACACGAGTATATACAATTCTACATTTGAATAGTGGTAGTTCCCTCACACGAAGCTGACATGTGGTGCGAATAATGCATTATATGAAATTATGTAGTTCTAAATTGTTCCGCGGTTGCTTGTTTCATCATCCGTATCTGTTGTAGACACTATATATATATACAGTCTCAAGTATATTAGGTTGAATGGTGGTGGTTCCCCTCACACGAGTATATACAATTGTACATTTGAATATTGTGGATAAGCATGATTAAATGAAGGTCATACATACTTTTGTTCTATAGGTTGGTTTCTATATTTTCTTACTATTTCCTTTGATTTATTGCCATGTTTTTGTGTAAATCAGTATTGTAAATAGGCATATTTTTCTACGTTTTCTTACTCAGTCTCTTTGATTTTTGGCCATGTTTCATTCTTAAATCTGTATTGCGGTTTTGTTACACTTATGTGGCTTGGGAGATATTAGCTACTTATGACTAAACATAAAAATACAGGTTAAATTAACTGGTACAACAGCCTCGCGTATCACTTCCCCAATAGATTGATTCTACAACCCAAGACACTTGATACACTTAATTCATTACATATACAAAACTTGACATTCACATCAAACCTCTCTTTCTGCCTGTCTAACTCTGTCTGTGTTTCTCTTTCTCTCTCTGAGTAATCATTTTCTCCT
>NW_020869163.1:358196-359585 GCF_003789085.1 Penaeus vannamei
CAAGTCTCACTACTTGGAGGGAGTTGGAGTCACCAGTGAATAAATAGAGATTCATTTATTTTCAAGGATAAATATTACAAATATGCTATGTCCGAAATGCACAGTTTTCTCTAAAATTGTGAATTATTGTTTTTCGTTAGCAGCCTTTCCATTATTTCCATTATTTCTATTATTCTTTCCCTTCGGCGACGTCTTCAGAGTGTCATGATGACTCCTGAAGAGGATGATGGTCTTCACAGTTCACATAGTTGTAATTATCATCTTTATTCTTCTTGTTCTTATTGTTTTTGTCATCATTATTATTATTGTTATTATTATCATTATTATATGTTGTTGTTATTATCATTATTGTTGTTATTATCATTATTATTATTGTTTTATTTTATTATTATTATTATTATTATTGTTATTGTTATTAATTATTTTATTATTATTGTTATTATTATTATTATATATGTTATTTGTTATTATTATTATTATTTCATTATCATTATTATTATTATCATTATTATTATATATTATTATCATTATTACATTTATCATTGTATTAATCTAATTATTGTTACGATGTTATTTATCATGTATCATTATTATTATCATTTTTGTTATTGCTGTTTTATTATTCTTGTTGATATTATTATCTTAATCATTATATAATTCATTATTATCGTAATACAACTTTTATCATTATTGCTGTAATTTTTATTACTATGTTTATTGCTTTTATTATCATCATTGTTAATTATTATATTATATTATTACTATCCTTTTTCTCATTCATATATCTATCTTCCTCCCTTATCATATCAGCTCAGTACAACACCATCCTATCATCATTATCTCATACTATCATTATCTATCCATCATTATTATCAATCAGGCATGAATTTACTATTTATCATTATAATCATCAGAACAATAAGATCAAAGATTACCATATGAGGCATTTGATACGATGCGTTGCATACACACTTATTTCAGAGACTGAAATCAGCACTGCATAGTTATACACATTTCGACATGTCTGTCATAGCTAAGGATAAATGCCTTTCGGTGTGATAGATCTAGAAGACAAATTCTGTAGAGATCTCGAGAGAAAGGGGAGCGAAAGTGTGAATGAAGGACGATGATGAAGTTGTGATAGGAAGCGAAGGAAGTAATTGTATTTGAAAAGGGTAACATCAAATTTGAATAACGGAAGACAATTTAATTTCCGTTTTCGTAATCAGGTTTTCGTATGGACAGTGATTAATCATATTTTACAGGCTCAAATAATATCAGTTTTCACTTCCTGGCGTTTTTTTTTTGTCAGCTCTCAGTCCGTCTCATTCATTTATTATCTATATATTCATCATTTCTTGCCATTTTCATACGTATCACAGTTTTTTT
>NW_020869163.1:362551-365051 GCF_003789085.1 Penaeus vannamei
AAGAGAGAAGAATGAAAAGAGAAGCAGGAGCAGGAGCAGCAGGAAGAGAAGGAAAGAGCAGAGAGACGAAAAAGAGAGATGAGAGAGATGATGACGAGAGAGAGAGGAGAGAGAGAGAGAGAAAGATGAGAGAGACGAGAGAGAGAGAGCAGAGAAGAGACGAGAGAGAGAGAGAGAGCTGAAAAGAGAAGAGAGAGAGGAGAGAGGGAAGGAGAAGGAAATGAGGAGAGAGAGAAAGAAAAAGTAGAGAAAGAGAGAGACAGATGAAAATGAGAAGAAGAGAGGGAGAGAGGGAAAGACGAAGGAAAGAAGAGAAGAGAAAGAAAAAGAGAGAAAAGAGAGAGGAGAGAGAGAGACGAAGAAGACGAGAGAGAGGAAAGAGGGAAAGAGGGAAAGAGGGAGAGAGAGGGAAAGGGGAGAGAGAGGGAAAGGACAGAGCTAGAGAAAGAGGAGTAGAGCGAAAAAGAGAAGAGAGAGAGGGATAAGAGGGGAGAGAGAGGAAAAGAGCAGAGAGAGGGAAGAGGCAGAGAGAGAGGGAAAAGGAGGAAAAGCAGAGGAACGAAAGAGAGAACGAAAGAGAGAGAGAGAGAGAGAGAGAGAGAAGATAGACGTAGAGAGAGAGAGGAGAGCAGAGAGAGAGGAGCGAGAGAGAGAGAAGAGAGAGAGGAATAACCAGAGAACCATTACAGCACAGGCAAACCACGCACACACAGACATACACACACACACCAGTGTCAAACATACACAGACAGCACACACATACAAGCATACATACAGACACACACACACAACATACACACAGGCCACACTCACCCACACACACACACAACCACAGACACACACACATAAATACATATATCGTGAATGTAAAAACACGAACCACATTGCAAATAAGTGCATATCTATATTCGCTAAAATGGAATTAGATTTTTACAAATATCAATTATAGATAATACATTGACAGAGTATAGGATCCGGTGCCACGGGAGTAGAATCTGATGCGTTCATGTATATGCAATTTAGTCGTATTGTATTCCCTGATGAGAAGGTATTTATAAATTGATTGAAACTGAAATTTTGAAAAGTAAAAAAAATAGAAATGGAAATCATGCATTGCTATGAAATAAAATTGAAATGTAAGAATTTGCATTAACAAATATCATCACAATATTTACGTGGTTGTTATAAAGTAAATGAAAATGCATAAACATATTGCGGGTATTTTATTGTTGCGCCATGTAAAATTTTAAAAATATTAATATACACATGTTCCTGAAAAATTGCTTTCGTAAAATGTAATGAAAGACACACACATAAAGCAGAAGACAGACAAGAGAGAGAGAGAGAGAGAGAGAGAGTAAGAGAGAGAGAGAGAGAGAGAGAGAGGGAGAGAGGAGAGAGAGAGAGAGAGACGAGAGGAGAGAGAGAGAGAGAGAGAGAGAGAGAGAGAGAGAGAGAGAGAGAGAGAGAGAGAGAGAGAGAAGAGAGAGAGAGAATTTCCTCAATCCCAAAAACGAAAAAAAGGAAGAGCCACCTTCGAAAATCCTCTCCCTTCTCTCTCTATACCCTAATTCTGCTCCCGATATCCCCTCAACATACAACCCTCCCTTGCAGTTACCCTTCCACTTTCCCTTTTCTCGTGTGTGTTTTACGTGCAACTTACCTCCACCCCAACCCTTTCCCCTCTACCCCAACCCCCTTCCCCTCTTACTTGAGTCACTCTCTATACCATTACCTTGAAGCATAAGTCTCTCCAGCTATTAACCCTTGTGCATGTTCATGCCTTATGCACCCTTGTCATTAACGTTAGAGCAGACGTTTATGTACACTTACGTGCATGTTTTATCCCTTTGAATGTAAGAAACAAAGGAAATGTAAATAAGGCATACTCATGGTAAACATCATTATATTAACACTACATAAAGATACAGTGAGGTGGTCAATACCACTAACCACTAGGGATATACACTACAGGTAAATTTCTACAGATAAATTCTAATTCATGGTAGTTTTCTGAAATAAAAATAATGATGTTTATCATAGATATTCTAATATTCAGGTAATTTTTCTGAAATAAAATTATGATAAATTATTCATTTTTCATAAGAAATTCATAAGAAAATTGATCATTGCAAATATTATTGCAAACAAACTAATTTGATTGACCTATAGCATGTATATTTTACTTACGATACAATTGAAAAAACAATTCCTGGCAGCATTGTTACATAAGGGAACCTTACGTACTGTACGCAACCAATTGGTTCTACGTGGTTCCTTCTTTGTGCTACAGTGATTGCAACGTCTAAAAGTTGACCCACATTCTGGTATATTCTGTGCCTGATCTAAACGAATTTCCTTGGTGATGTTTTCCTTATACTTCAGACACCTATCCATAAGAGGACTCCTTGATTTTCCATCAAATTCATATAAAGATTTTAGCATATCTGCCTTATCAACATTACCCATATGATGTATATAATCAGCCACAACAGGTGCA
>NW_020869163.1:385051-390051 GCF_003789085.1 Penaeus vannamei
AAATCTCAAAGAATTCGCTCCGCTGCAACGAGCGTCATGGAGCGCTGTCACGGAGCATAATTCTTCCGTCCGCGCGCCGCTGGCAACAAGGCTCAGCACGCTCCGCCAACGGGTCGCGGCCGCCGGAGCTAATCCGTGAAACAGTTCTTTCATATTTATTTGGGGTTAGTTTTAAATGTCTATAACTAAAATGATGTTTTAAAAACTGTAATGCATTAAATTAGATTTACATGCGTCAAATAATGTATATGCGCACACACACAAACACACACAATATATTTATATATATATAATATATAATATATATATATATATATATATATATATATATATATATATATATATATATATATATATATATATATATACATATATATATATATATATATATATATAATATATATATATATATATATATATATATAATATATATATATATATGTATATGTGTGTGTGTGTGTTGTGAGGTCCTGTAGTCTCTCTGGGAGTAGCTCTAATAAGGTGATAAGAAGGGGGTTAGTACTCTAAGTATCTGAGAATCTAGAATTTGGAAATTTTTTATGCGTTTTCGGGAGCACATACCAATGAGAATGCTACCATTGTGGTGATGCTGTGAGTGGATCTCTTCCCTGTTGGAGAGTCTAAGCAATAAAATATATTTATTAGCTACTTGCCCTTTGCCTGCACCCAGTGTACTCTTCCTGTGAATTGGGTGAATGTTTATGTCTCCTTGTTGCTCAAATGTGCTTGGCCTATGGCTCTATAACTTTCTATTTTAATACTGCTAATGCTCCGTCTTTATCCACTTTTTATTCCTATGTTTTGGTTCGTTTTCAATTCATTCAAGGCCATCATTTCTTTCCTTGTTGGATCATCACTGCTTGCTCCGTGACGGAAGACTCAGAGGAACTCGACTTTTTTCTCGATTTTTTTTATAATGAACTCATCGACGAAATTGCGCAACAGACCAATGCATACCATCAATATCTGATGCAAAAGGAAATATACCCTCCAAATTCTAGGATGCATCAGTGGAATGCAACTAACAGAAATGAAATGCTCATATTCCTCTGCTTGTGCATGACCATGGCTCATGGAAAACACACACAATAAATGACTACTGGTCTACAGACTTTATCATATCAACACCAGTATTTAGAACAATGATGAGTAGGGATAGATTTTTACTCATTTTGCGCCACCTCCACTTCAGTGATAATGAAAATGACCCTCAGTACAGATTCTCAATGATAGAAAGGGTAATAAATGACATCAGGCACAAGTTTGCAACTAAATTTAAGCTCTTCCAGGATTTGTGCATTCATGAAAGTCTGGTGTTATGTAGAGATAGGCTTGTTTTTGTGTAGAGAAAGCGTTATTTACAATTTGTGATGTTGCGAAAGGCTTCATCTTGGATTTTATTTTGTACACTGGGGCACAGACGGAGGTTCAGGTTGACCCAAAATTTGGTTTTGCTGGCTCGGTAGTCAGTGGACTGATAGGACCATACTTGGGGAAAGGACATAATCTTTTTTCTGATGGTTACTACGCCAGTCCAACTTTGTTTGAGTACCTCCAGCAAAACAACACAGGAGCTCGTGGCACACTTCGACCGAATGGAAAAGGGATGCCTTGTTTGCCTGCAGTCAACCGCGGGGAAATTAGTGCATGCCACAAGAACAACTTCATGTGCTTCAAGTGGTCTGCCAAGCGAATGGTCCACATGCTAACATCAGTTCACGAGAACAAGATCATTCAAACTGAAAAGAGTGATTATACCACGGGAGAGCCAATAATGAAGCCAGAGGCAGTAGTTGAATATACACAGAAAATGCGTATCGTTGACAAGGCTGATATGCTACTGAGCTTGTGTAGAATGCCTTAGAAAATCTATCAAATGGTATATAAAAAAACATTTTTTTTTCATTTTGTGGACATGGCAAGACGAAATTTCTATCACATATACTTAGTGAAAATAGCTAATAGGTTCTCCTTTCTTGAATTTAGCCACTCCATGTTGCGTCAGAAGATTGCTAGGTACCGACAGCAGCAAGTACTAAGACCCCAAGCATCTCATCCACGAACAAATGCCCTTGCTCTGACTGAATGCCACTTCCCACTTCCTGTTGAAGCAACATCCACTAATCAAGACCACGGAGATGTCATGTATGTGCTAACACACAACTGCGTGAGAAGAAGCGTCAAATGACGCACTGGCAATGCGCTGAGTGTGGGATTGCGCTATGTATGCCTGAATGTTTCCGTGCATACCATACACGTGTGAAGTACTGACACAAAATGGAGATGCGCATGTGTAATAATATATTATTTTTTGCTAAGTCCATATTCCTATGTCTCTCTTGATGATGTTATTTTATATTTTTGAAATGTTTCTGTTATAGCTATACTTTTTACGTTCAATCATGTTCAATCACCCTTCGGATCACTGCCACCAGTTTACAATATGTAAGATTTTGAGAAACCGTTACGTGCTGGCAATGTCCGGATGACTTCGGAATGCAGGTAGATGATAGAGGATTATGGTGTAGGAAGACAATCTTATACTTGTTTTGTTTGATGAAGAAAACGAAAAATGCCGATATCTCGGTACACCACCTCTAGGGGGGGGGGGGCAAATCCTCACGGGCGCAATTTATGTCCAAAATTAACTTATCATGGCTCGTTTTGCAGAAAAATAAAATATCTACAACTTGTTCGAGAGCGTTTTTTTGCAATTTTTGCCTGTGCTTCTTGTTAAAGTGGTCAATGTAAGATTTTTTTTGTACTTTTTCCTTTTTTCTTGAAAAAAAGAAAACCTAGACGGTCCCCTTAAAAGGTAAATGAGCATCACTAGTGCAAATACTGTCACTTTAGCTTCTGTTGGTATTTATGTCTTATCTGCCTTTATCGCTGCTTATATACATTGCTCGTCCAGCTACAATAATACCTAGGCAAGTAACATAGTAGAGCCAGTACAACCTTGGATTTTGCTGCTGCAGAGAAAGGGATGTTACACGATAAAGTTCCAGTTGATACTGTTTTTTTGTTTCTGGACTCCTGGAGGCTCCAGGATCCGTGACGTCACGGAACGACGAAACATTTTTATACATATATGATAATAAATACAGATAAAACACACAATGATGATAAAATGATTCATAAAACAAAGTTATGAATAAAATTTATGTTAAAAGCTTACCAAATACAGAAATGAGAAAGATTACGAGTAATCTGTAAAACCTTTAAATAACAAAGCAGTAAAAATCAAAACTGAGAAATTCTATAAAACATGAAAAGTAATTAAAATAATAAAATAAGGTCTTGTATCAAACCAGTAAAATAAATTAAGAAAAATAAGAATACACTTGCTAAAAAAAAGGAATACGTCATGGGAGTGATAAACCTCGACTAAATTATAAACCATCAAATCAAGACTCCAGACGCTCTAAAATGTATATGAATAAAGAAAATAGAAACTTAAAGTATATCCCAGAGCAAGTAAAAGACGTAAACTGTGAAATAAAGATTAAAAAAAAAAAAAAAATGCGACGTCACATCACAAGAAATATAGATTAATTCAGTGGTCATAACTGGGTTAAAAAAAAAAATACTGAACTAAAAGTGGAGCCCGTAAAACCAATAATTAAAAACATTAATGCAAATTCATAACAAAGGCAAAAGAAAACGGGTGTAGGGTAAACCATAGGAATCACGCGCAGTGTCGCAGGAAGAGTGCCAACTGGAGTGCCACGCCCTCTCGGTAATTAGTACATTCCACACTAGTATGTAGATGTTTCTGTGCCAGCCCTATACTAGGTTCCTGCCCTTCCTTATTTAATTCTTACCCACTGTTTCTTGCAAATTCCTTGTCGTGTTAGTGTATTCCTTTTTCATCATCTATTATCCTACTCCTTTCTCTCTAACGTTTATCCAATATCTTCCTCAATGTGAGATCTTGATGGTTATCTTTTTTTTTTTTTTCTCTTTCTATCTTTATTTTCCACATAATTTATTTTTCCCCTAATCTCTATTTAGTCTACTGTATTATTTTTCTTTTTGATATTTCAAAAAAATTATTTCTTATTCTAGAATTATTTTTCCTTTTACTATATTTATTTTCCATACTAATATTCTATACATATGTTTTTATGATTATTTTTTTGTTGTTATTTTCTCTAAGATTCCTCATTGCACTAAAATTAATCTTTCTGTATTTATAATATTTTTTTACATAGTCTAAAAAAAAAAACAACCTTATTATTCTCTCCATGAAACCGGAAGAGTCAACGGAAAAGGGGTGGCAGACGGGGGGCGGGGGGCTACCTGTGTGCTGTCTCCTTGTTCTTCCTGCTGCCGTTGTTTTGCTATTCTCTATTTTTCTTTTTTTTTCTTTTTTTTTTTCTTGAGGTGGGGAGTATCCGCCGGAAGTGGGGTAGGGAATGGATTATACACAACGTTCCTCGTTCATTCCTGCTGTGGTTGTTCATGCGGCTTTCCGGTCTGTTCTGGGAGCTGAATCTTTGTTGATATCTGAAAAAAGGCGAGACACAAGATGTTATTAGAGGAAGCTTGTACCAACAGTGGGTGGTCTAAGTGGTGCGTGACGATATGATAATTAACACTGAACTTCACGAAATGTTAGCACGGGCGCGACGGAGGTCAAGTCGTGAGCACATAAGGGGGTCAAGGTACGTAACCTGTGGGGCGGTAAGCAACGACGAGTGGGGAGAAAAAACAGCTCTCCACAGTTCGTGTCCTCTCCGCGTCCCTGGCCTGTCTACCTTACCGAACCTCCTCACCAGGTGAACGTGGGCATAGCGAACATCTGGAAGACGGACCGAGACGGTAGTTTGCCCGTTCGCTCGTCCGCCTCGGAGGCTCGATTCCCCGCGGGGCACGGGGTTTGCCAAAGGCATGACGAGACAGTGGTGGGGCCGTGCCACTACACCATTACCTCCCTCGCCTGGTAGCTGCCACCAAAGTCCTAAACAAAACAAAAA
>NW_020869163.1:402551-419718 GCF_003789085.1 Penaeus vannamei
AGACCTCCCAAGGCCCTCGGGTAGGCCTCAAGACGGGGGGGGGGGGGGGAGACGACCGAGGCAGACCTCCCAAGGCCCTCGGGTAGGCCTCAAGACGGGGGGGGGAGACGACCGAGGCAGACCTCCCAAGGCCCTCGGGTAGGCCTCAAGACGGTGGGGGGGGGAAGACGAGTAAACAAACGGTTGTCAGCCAATTGTAGGGCATCTTAGCTCGTTCATTATGTCTTTTTAAATAAATAGATATATTTACTATTATGTAATATTCCTCCCCGCAAGAAAAAAAAGTTCAACTAGCTAACTAGTTACACACAATTAGCGAGCAGCTCGTTCGGCTGGACGGGTGAGGCAGCGCACTCCTCTGTCCTCTGTCCCCCGCAGTGGAGAGTCAGCTGCCGACGTGTGCTGACTGTATTACTTGCAATCTTGAAATAGCGTCCGCTATGATATCGTGTCTCTAATACGTAAGATCTTAATACTGAACGGCTGCAATGTCTGTCCACCTGAACACTCGGAATGTTTCTGAACTTATAGAAAATAAAGTTATTGTTATGATCAGTGAATTTCGACGGGATGAACAGATCTTGTTCAATAAACACTAAACTTTCCAAATTACTAATACTATCACCAAGGCCTCCTTTTCGACGGTGGCGGAAGACACTTAATAAGACAAAAAATAACACCGTGCGAACACTTCACTTTACGACTTTCTGCAAAACTTTCTCCTTGTTCGCCCACGATCACGAACGTGTGCCTTCCTGGCGTAGTCACTGCTGCCCGCTGTTCCACGGAGCGAACGCGTGGATGAAGGCCACTGCACGCAAGAACCAGGACCACAGCCGATGCAAATGGACCCAAGCAAGGACGGGTGAACCCCCGCTCCTTCCGGCGCCGAACATCAGCCTGCAAGAACGCCTCCTTCTCCACCTCAAGGGGACACGGAAACTGAAGCTCTGGCTGACGTTCTGACTTCACCTCCCTGGTCTCGGCAGTATGATGCAGCGGTGGGAAGAGACGAGATACATCACCGAATGGCTCGTCATGCTCCTGCAGAAGAGAATGTAGGTTTGCTGGTTGGGCAGCAGAAAGTGTTTAAGTTTATCAGGGTTAACCGAAATTACTGAATTCGTGAGATTAGGCTCCACAAAGATATTTTCATTACTGTTAGAAAGTACAATCACTGAAACATCACTTACGGTTCCCGTATTTTCCTTTAAATCATCCCGTTCATAGTACTTTTTCAGGAGGTTCACATGCACATGACGTTTTTTCTTACGTCTCTTGGTGATTTCAATCGCACAATTAACATCACTAGATCGTTCTAGAACATTAAATAGTCTCCCATACCGAGACTGAAGAGGCTGGTTATATAGAGCTAAAGCCAATACTAAATTATTATATAATCTTACCTCAGCATCATTTACTTTATCATGTTCTTTCATTTCAGTCTGAACTTTACCCAAAAGATTACGAGCTAGTGAAATAGTAGTCTCATATATGTTCAAATTCATTCCCATATGTATCTACGGGATTTCCCTCTTCATTTAACCAATTCTCTTCCAATGATTTTAGTGGTCCACGCACTTCACGGCCGTAGATTAATTTAAATGGGGAATAAAGGCTCTCTTGAACATTGTTCTTTACTGAAAATAACAGCAAATATATTCCTTCATCCCACTCAGAACCAGTCTTTAAACAGAAGTCTTCAATCATAGTCTTTAAAATATGAAAACTTTCAACTACCCTTTGACTTTGAGGATTGCCTACGGTGGACCTGAATAACTCATAACGTTTTCATATAATATGGAGGTAAAATTTAATCCTTGATCTGACTGTACTATGGTAGGCAAACCCACTTGTTTACGTAAAAAAAAAACTTCATCAAGGCCTTCACAACATTCTTACTCATTTCGTCTGCAGATATATCAGAGGGCTTATATTTACGAACAACACCTAACTGGAGAGAAAAGCAAGTACGGAAAGTTTCTAGACCATTTATGTCAATAAGCTTATCAAATGCTTGCCAATCAGGACCTTTACGTTCATCTTTAATGATCTTCCCTTTAGCAACTGGAGTGTCTTTAATATTCTTTATATCAGAATCAGATTCTGAATTACCTAAAACTTTAGCAGATGAATTAAAGAAATCTGCTAGTGAGAATTCTTCAGTTGATATATCACAAGGGCTCTCATCAGGTAATGCAGTGCCGGGGGTATGCGCCTTGCGAGGAGGAGGGGAGGACCCACGACTTGCACTGCAGCTGATTCGGGAAGTAACTTATTTCGTTGTGTTCGTCTTATCGTTTCTTTGTTGAAGCTTTCGCTAGCCCACTTACTTCTCTTAAATCATCTTGTTTAGATTAACTATTTTTTCCTGAATAGTTTGATATTTCAAGCGTACCTTATTTTTGTAATTTGGCTGACTCCATACCACACGAAAGTATATGGTCTTTCGCTTTGTTTTAAAGTTACATTGATGCGAACTTTACTTCCTTATTTTTCTCTGCTCCCCCGCCCCCAACCTTCCCCTCCAACACCCCCACCCCATCCCCATCCCCAGAGAGAGACAGACAGACAGACAGACAGACAGACAGACAGACAGACAGACAGACAGACAGACAGGGAGAGGGAGAGGGAGAGGGAGAGGCGGGGTGAGGTAGATGGAATGACAAAGAGGTGAGTGAGGAGGAAGGAGAGAGAGAGAATAAGATGTAACATTCAACGATGCTATAGAAAAGCAGTGGTGAAGATGATGATGATTAATAAACAATGATAAACACCTCTTCCTGAGCAGGATAGCGACCCCCTTCATCCAGAGTTATGAGAAAACCTTTCACGAAGTCGCGCTAGTGCTGCCTTCGGAACTGCTCGTCTATCTCGTCCAGATCAGTTGGACGAGATGTTTTGACCGTTCGGAACCTCCACTATCTCGTCCCGGACAAGTAGTCTCGCTCGTCCTCGCCCTCCTGCGGTGGCCGAGCAGGACGGGATGACGTCACAATAGATTTTGTATGTAAACATTGACAGTTGCAGGTAACCACAAGATATTGGTGGGTGATTTTATGACCCTTTATTGGTGTTATCAAAAGATATTTTTGTGTTTGTCAGTTGCAGTGCATCAAGGAGTTACAAAACCTTCTTTTTAACTTTCTTGTTCGGAACGAAAAGTTATCTGTGCCCTGTTTTGTTTTTCCGTTTTTCTGTTTTTTTTATGCAATGTTTCTTTCTATTTGAAAAAGGGTCATTTCGATTTTTTCGTTTTAATTCTTCTTTTTCTTACTGTGTCGCTTTTCTTTTTATGTCTGTCTGTCTGTTTATCGGATAAGAAAGTAAAGCCAGAATTGAAGTACTCCTACTTGGTGTTTGCCTGCATCGGGAAATACGGCAATCGGGAGGGGGTTAGGAGGGATTTTTGGTCCATATGGCGGTCCTACTGGTCGTTCGTGCGTTTAAGAAGCGGTTCACTCGCTCGTTCGTTCGCGCAACACCGTGTCGAATCATCCGAGGCCGAATCTTCTCTCGGGTTCCTATATTTTTCATTTTCTTTATCATCTGAAACGCTCTCCTTGGCTCGGATTTTCAATTTCCCACTCTTTTACTTTTCAAAATGCAAGGTATGAACGAAATCACCCAAACAGATCTATTAGTAGTGAAAGAAATTGAGAAAAAAAAAACGAATTCGTAGTTTTCTTACACCACCCAGACTGTCGGCGCCAGGGTTGTTTCCCACGTCCTCCTCCCTCTCCCTTCCCCCTCCCCTTCCCACCTCTCTCCCTCTCCCTCTCCCCCTCTCTTCCTTCCTCACCCCCCTCCCCCTCTCCCTCCTTCTCCCCCCTCCCCTCTCCCCCCTCCTCCCCCACCCTCCCGTGCTCTCGGCCATTTGCACGAGAGTCACGACCCTCACGGACGCCTGAGGAAGGCTTGCTCGAGTGGAGTTTCACGCGGCCGCATCGGAGCGCCTTGGCAGAGTGCCAACTCTGCCAAGCCGCATACAGGGGACCGGAGAAAGGTTTGTCCTGATTTAACCACAATTTTCGTTTATTTCAAGAAGGAATAGCGCTTGCGAGGGCCGAGGCAGAGGGGCTGAGGCCTGCCCCCAGACATTCTCAAAGATTTGCTAATATTGGATTAATTTTGATAAAAGTTGTAGAAGGAAAATACGTATTTTTTATAAACTATCGACTCGGGCAAGTGTTGACAAAAATTCACCAAAGACGCTTCCGGTGCTTTCATGCGCCTTTGTTCTATCTGCAGAATGCAACCAGCAGAGGAACGGGAGCCGAAGGGACGACCGGGACGGGTTTGACCTTGCCCTGTGACCCGCCCGGAGGTCAACACTGCGTGGCCTAACACGACCTGAGACTGACTGCTTCTGAAGTGAGTAATTTTTTTTTTTCAGCAGGATAGGAAAGAATGGAGACAGTGGAACTAGCTAGCTGAAGCTTAGGAAGGGAAGGTCAGAAATTGAAGCAGAGAGAGATGTAGAAGTAGTAGGGCAGGCCTACTTGCTGCTTATTTAAACTTTATTTACAAAATTATTTACAAATTAAAGGTTATATACAGATTAGTTGCGCTGGTGTACGTATTCAGAGATGCTGCTTTTCTTAGACGATTGTTGCGTAGTCCGGCATCGTCTCCGCTCTCGATGTAGGGCGATATTCGCCTCCACCACGAGTGGTCGTTCTCAAGAGGGAAGTTGTTCTCTTCGAGTGATCGTGCCGCCAGTTCTCCGTCTATGGTTTCCAATTTGTCCCAGACTTATGTCGCCAAGTTATAGAGTCTGGTGTTTATTGCCTCCACTTTGTACTTGTTGTGCAGTTCTGCTATTGATAGCAGATTATCTTCCTCGTTCCTCCTTGTTGCTGTCCGGAGAACTCTGTTTTGAAATTGTTGCATCTTGGTTATGTTAGTTTTCGATGAGATGCACAGGGGAATGGCCGGGTACTCCATGATCGGTCTAATAAGGGTTTTGTAGAAGTGGAGCTGTATCTTTGAACTCATTTTCGCAAAACGTTTGAGTTTCGTGTACTGGAACTTGGCCGTTGCTAGTCTTCGTTTTGTATGTTCTGAACACGCCAGGATGACCAGCTGTACTACTATCATGTACAATTTTCATGGCCGCTCCTCTTGCTTTAGGTGGTAAAACGAGCTGACTCACAAGTCCAGTGGGCAGTTCTCGTAGGTGGTAAAGGACACCATCTTCGACTTCAAACTGATCTAGGGAAGCGCGGATTTTTACACGTGGAAGTCCTTTACCTTCGACAAACTCAATTAGCTCTCTGCACAAAGGGTCTTCTAATTGAATCGTCCTGAACAGAATGGGATCAACCGAGGACAAATTAATAGGTGCTACAGCTCGCGAAAGCAAATCAGGCACATGGTGTGCTGCGCCGGGCTTATAAATAACTTTACAGTCATAGGAGCTTATCTCATGACTCCATCTGGACATTCTTGCTGATTTTGTGGGACGTTTAAATATAAAACTAACGGGCGATGGTCTGTAAATACCTCAAAGCAACGTCCATATACATAAGCATTAAAAGCACGTACACCTTCTACAACTGCAAGTGCCTCGCTGTCTGTGGCACTGTATCGAGTCTCGGGACCTTTCATTTTCCTGCTGAAATAAGCTATGGCTTGGGGTTTCCCGTCGACACGCTGCATCAGGCCCGCGCCTCTGGCAACATTCGAAGCGTCCGTGTGAATTTCGAAAGGGTATTTAAAATCCGGTCTACGTAGCACGGGAGCTGAAATTAAGGCTTTCTTTAGGTTATTGAAGGCTTTATCTTCTTCCTCTCCCCGTTTGAATGCCGTATCCTTCCTTAAAAGTGACGTTAACGGTGCTGCTATCGTGGCATAGCCAGCCATGTGGCGACGAAAAAAAAACACTAGCCCCAAAAATCTTGATTTCCCTTATGTTGTGTGGTGTCGGCATATTAGCTATCGCAGCTACTTTTTCAGGGTCTGGGGCAACGCCAATTTCAACTCATTCATGGCAAACTGACACTTATTCAAATTCAACTTGAACCCTGCCTGTTCAAGTAACTTTAAAGTTTCCTCTAAATGTTGCAAGTGCTCATGAAAGTTTCGCGAATAAATTACTACATCATCCAAATATGCCATCGTTTGCCGACCTAGTACAGGTGATAATACAAAATTGATCATTCGCTGATACGTTGCGCCCGCGGTTTTCAATCCGTATGGCATGCGGCGGAACTGCCATAAGTTCGTCCCGTCTGAAAATGCCGTCTTTGGACGATCATCAGGATTTAGCTCAATGGACCAGTAAGCGGAGCGTGCATCGAGGACGGTAAAAATACTATTGTGCCCAATTTCATCAATCAGCTCTTCCATGCGAGGTAGGGGGTACGAATCCGATGTAGTTTTAGAGTTCAACTGTCTAAAATCAATGCAGAAGCGGTAACTGTTGTCTTTTTTCTAACTAAAACTATAGGAGACATCCAAGGTGACGTTGAGGGTTCAATTACTTTACTTTTAACCATATTTTGACATTGTTCCTTAATAGTTTCCTTGGCTGTCTGTGGAAGTCTCCACTGTCTTGCAACTATGGGCGTGGCATCACCGGTGGGGATATAGTGATAAATACCTGGCACTACACCAATGTCGCTTTTTTCTCCCTTAAAAAGCTTCTCATGAGAGGATAACACTGATATCAACATCTGTCTTTGACTTAATGGGAGATGATCTAATGGTAACTCGATGGAAGAATCTGATCGGTTCTTATCAGCACAATTAATATTAGTTATGTCTACTTGCAGGTTACCCATCTCAGGCAACACTTCTATTTTACTTAAAACCCTTCCTGCACGCAACCTTACGCTCTTGTCACTAGGGTTTATGGTCCATACACGCACAACTTTACGATTAGCCTTAACGAGTGATCGAGGAACTAATACGTCATTGATGGATCCTTCAGTGAACACCTCGCAATCTAATTGGGTTTCACGATTAATTGTGGCGTTTATGAATTTGCCAGACTGAGGGGGTATCACTGTAGTTACTCTGATTCTAGCATAGGAATCGCTTAAACTGAACAAATCTTTTACTGCCACGGTGTGAAATGTTGATTTCCCGAGCACAAAAGCAACACCAAGCGATGGCTTATCAGTGAAAGTGACGTTAAGTGGCCCGTTGTTAAGAATCAAATGAGATGTGCTAGGCGAGAGAGTATGGTTGAAATTGAACTCAAATCTCCGCAGAAAATCTATTCCGAGCAGCACATCTCCCGGGAATGGACAAGAATTTGTTACAATGAATCTATGTACAACTCTCAGCTTTGGGGATATTCTGACCTCCAAATCCCTTTCCTCCAGTGTCTAGCAACGCGCCCGTGACACCAACGAGAGGTCTGGCTTTCCTAGCCCTCGACGCAAACTTAAGTAATCTTAAAGTCGTGTTCTTTATAAGTGAAGCGGCACTTCCTGTATCAATAAAACAGTCTAAATCATTCCCGCCTACTTTAAGGGTGATAATCGGTCTCCCTGACAAACTGTTTCGCGTGCAGTTAATAGTACTATCTATACTTTTACGGTCGTGACAAGCGGGCCTCATCCTTGCGCGGGCCAAGAGGGCGCGAGGCTTGGCCTCCTCGGCTTTCATGAAAGGGGCAATCTATCCTTCTATGGTCTGGTCTGCGACAATACCAGCAAACATTACCCACTGGTTTATCTTTACATTCGACGGTTGTATGACCTTGAGCGCGATGGTAAAAACAGTATGGCACTGGTTTAGCGACGGATGTAACGTTCTGTGTTGCAGCTATAGGTAACGGTTCACGCGGATTCCGATAGGGCTCTCGCGAGCCTCGCGACGTAGAGTTTGTTAGCCTTACTAACAATTTCGTGCAGTGGTGACTCCTCACATGCCACAAGAAATCCGCAATGTCACAAGGCAAACCGCTCATGAAGATCCTTCGAATCAACGCAATACGGAATACTCCCTTAAACCCATGTAAACAATTCCTTCGATCTCAAGAAGAAAGTCTTGGGGAGTCTGTCCTGATTTCATGGACTTTCGCTGTAGATTACTGAAAAAATCACTATTAGCCGTACCCTTGAACTTTTGTCGCAGCGAAGCTTTGAAACCAGCCCAATTATTCATCACCTCGAATGCCGGCGAATTAATTATGAGGTCCGCTGTCCCCTTACAATGGGTCCGAGCGAGGCGCATTCTTACGTCGTCCGCGTCGTCGGGCGTCACCAGTTCTATACGACGTAACCACGTTTCCAGGTCCCTATGACGTGACAACGCGTCTTTGCTGTCTTTTGCTTCGAAATAAGGGATCGCGTCGCGCTCTATTTTAACTTTAACTTGGGATGGGAAGTTGGTTTTCTGCTCGAGAGGCGCTTTTCCGTTTTGGAGAACACCTGCGTTCTCTCTCTCGGGGGTTGCTCCAGAACTGACAGTCTCGACGTTTCCTCTGCTTATAAACAAGTTCGACATAGCGTCTAGAAGATGGTTAATCGCCTCGTTCTGCCGGGCTACCATTTCTTTTAATTCTTTCCTTCCCTCTTTTGCTTCATTCATTCCCTCACGCGCTTCACTCATTCCAGCACACGTTGCACTCATACCCATATATGCTTCACTCATACTTTCTTAAATCATTCATACCGGACCGTGTCTCGTGTAGACCAGTAACAATGCACTGATACAGCTGTGAAGTTGCAACATCCGCCATTGCACCGGTTTGTGCACCTTCCATATCAACCAATTCGTCCTCATTCATTTCTTTTGCCTTATCATCCTCACTGGGTTCACTCGTAGCACCCTTACTAACTTACTACGTAGCCTTTTATCCATTTTTGGATGCCGAATTACAATTAAGTTGCCAGATAAATGTTCACTAATCGCGGCCACTTACTTTGCTGCGTGGTCATGCAAAATTTACGTCGAAGAAGCTTTTAATGTGTTTGGTTACTTTACCTTACCTTTTAATTACGTTATGGTACACTTTGCTTTCGTTTAACTTTAACATTAATGCGTCTTCGATGCACATAATACACGTAATCAAGTATAACCATTCTTACTACACGGACGACATGAACACGACGATGAGACACTGCAAACAAAAGTGAACAAAACAATACTTCGTGATCGTCTTATCGAAAAAATACACCACAATATAATATTGACAGGTAGTGTCTGTCCTAATCATGCGTTTGTTTACCAGCCGGAATTGGAATCCGTGGTAAGATATTTGTAACGACATATAAGCAACCGAGTAAGTGTCTGCGAGATTTATTCGGAACATTGTATTGGTCCGTATCGCGCGCGATTTTTAATGTTAGAGTACTGAGCATGATCGTCGTAATGAATTAAGAGAAAGAGAAAGTCTTAAAACAAATCCCACCGCGATCTGCACCAGTTTTATACGTGGTTGTAGCGTTTCCCATGATTTTCTGTCCACATGACTTAGATAAATAGAACTATGGTAGCCGCCACCACGGGACTGGATGTCCCGAACATTGATAATAAAAATGGCGATTTTGGCCGATTCTTTTGAGGCAACAGTTCTCCAGCAGGTTTTACTCCGTATTATGAGATTTAGTTTTGGTCAATCAGTTCAGAAAAAGGAAAATAATAATTCGATAACACTACAAGGGAGTGTGCGGCAGGGGGAAGGGGAGGGGGGCGGGGGACGGGGAGGGGGAGGCCCAGTCGAAGGAAATCTCTGTGTTGCGGGTCGGGTTCGAGTGAGAGGCACTTGCGTTGCGGGTGCGGCCCGTGGGTGCAGGGCGAAGTCGTAAATCCGTCCGTCTGTCAGTCAGCCTCCCTCGCAGGGGAAGAGCGGTGGCCTATTTAGAATGCGTTTTAGTCGCCGCGCGCGTTGCCTCTGCACCTTAGCTATCCCCTTTTTGCCTCTCTATATAAAAAGTATGTTGGGAGAGATTGATTGATTGATTGATTTTATTGCCAAAATAATATACATACATAGGGTTGGTACATGTTTATATTGCAGCACAATAGTCAGCTGAGCTAAGGCTCTCTAGCTGACATTATAAAGTTAACAATGGAGTACAGTGAAATGTTCTTACTTAAATAATATCACAGATGAAATGAAACTGTATTTAAAGTACATTATAAAATAAATGTATTAAGCTAGGAGGTTGAAGGTCACAAACGGATGCACATTATATCTTCATACATACAGTGTGGTATGATTTATCTTTTTATATACATATTACAACACGTACAGATTATAAATGATTATATGATTTACATTTTACACATATATCATGTTCATGTCATACATAAATAAGTCACATATATGCTATACGATTATAGTATACCATGCATGTGTTATGCATGATGACAGTGTTAAGACAGCATTGCTTTGCCACTAGGAAGAAAGTACGGTATTGGACTAGTATTCTTTGGTTAGCTCTTGCTTCATCGCACGTTTGAAGTGGTACACAGTTGGAGACTGCCTTAGTACGTAATCTAAGGAATTCCATATTTTTGATCCTCTATATGCAAGTCTCTTCTCATGGACGCCTCGTGTATGAATGGAGTGTGTGATTCTCTGGAAGCTATTTATTGATGGAGTCAAACCTTTTACGGATTTAAAGACAAATAAACCAGTCTGAATTAACATTATATCTGGTAGTTTTAGCAGTTCCAGTTCTTTGAATATGGTTCCTGTGTGGTCATTGTAGGACCGGTAAGTGATGATGCGAATTATTCTTTTTTGTTCTCTCTCAAGGGATTTCAAACTTGTTTTGTTTGCACCACTCCAGACTGCAGAGCAGTAAACTATATGAGGATAAGCTAGTGATAAATATAGTTGTTTTAGGATCCTGATATTCATCAAATCACGAACCTTATACAGAATTCCAGCGACCTTTGATATTTTTACCTTTACATCATTGATGTGGGTCTTCCAGAGTAGACGACTATCTATAGTAATTCCAAGAAGCTTTGCTTCATCAGCTCTATTAAGAGTTACATTATCCAGTTTGATATCTATATTTGGTTTATAATTCGATTGATTTGATAACAAATAGTACGTTTTAGTTGGATTCAGAATTAATTTGTTTGCCCTAATCCAGTTTGATAAGTGAATTAGTTCATTATTCATTGTACTAACAAGCTCAGGTAGGTTTTTACTAGCCATGTAAACATTAATATCATCTGCAAAAAGCAGGAAATTTAATTTACAAGAAGACCGAGCAATGTCATTGATGTAAAGCAAGAACAATACAGGACCAAGTACTGATCCTTGGGGAACCCCATATCTAATTTCCCTATATTGGGAAATGCAGTTCTGGTAATATACATATTGTTTACGGTTGCTTAAATAACTCTGAAACCATGCTAATGCTGGACCTCGAATACCATACACCTCAAGTTTTTGCAAAAGAATATCATGCGATATGGTATCAAATGCCTTGGACAGGTCACAGAAAACTGTAATTTGGTACTGTTTCTTATCTAGAACTTCATAAATTTGATTTGTTAGACAGTGAATAGCTAATTCCGTTGAGTAGTTTGGTCTGAATCCATACTGAGAGTTAGATATTAATGAATGGTTTTCAAGGAATGTCATTACTCTTTTAAAAACAATTTTTTCAAATATTTTGCTGAATATGGTTAACAAAGAAATGGGTCTGTAATTCTCAGGGAGATTTGCATCGCCTTTCTTATAGATAGGAATCACTTTTGCGATCTGCAAATGACTGGGAAAACAGCCCGATTTGAAAGATCTGTTGATGATGGAAGTTAGGAAAGAAATTATTTCCGGTGCACATTCTTTCACGATGGCTACTGGAATGTCATCATGTCACTGGGTGACTGTTTAAGCTTATTAATGACGTCCTTCAGTTCATTTTCAGATACTTGAGATAATCTTAAAGAATATTTAGCATTTTCAGGGAGGAATTGCCGGAAGTCAGTTTGAATGTGTGGAATTTGACTGATTAGATTGGCTCCCACCTCACTAAAATATCTATTAAATCCTTCAGCAATCTCTTTAGGATCAGATGTTATTTCATTATTGAACATCATAGAAAGTGCCGCTTGACCCTTTGTATTACGATTTAGTACGTCATTGATAAAATGCCAAGTTTTTCTGACATTGCCTGCATACTCATCAAGTTTGCTTTTATGGTAATTCTCTTTAGCACGTCTTATCACATGGGTTAGAGTATTTCTATGTTTTAAAAACATTTTCATATGTGACGGGCCATTTTGCATATTTTTGCTGCAGTTTGTGTCTAGTTTTGATTGAGTTGATTATTGCTGGTGTTATATATGGTTTGCTTGCATGCTTGATTCTCACAGAATACTCTTTTCGAGGACAGAAGTGGTTATACAACTCAGTGAACTTATTTATAAATATATCAAAGTCTTCATCAACATTTTGTTTCTTTAACAATGATTCCCAATCAACTTCATTTAAGGCTTTTTAAATTATTTATGGTGTGTGGATTTATTGATCTTTTAATCTTTGTTATTCGTGAACTCTTCTTAATGGATTTAATGGTTGTGAAAGTACTAATGACAGGGAAGTGATCACTTATGTTCGAGTATATGATTCCACTGGAATGGTAAGACTCCAAGTTGTTACTCCATATGTGGTCTATTAATGTGGCACTCGTGGCACTCACTCTGGTAGGCTTTGTGATGGTCGGGTAAAACATATGAGAGTACATGAGCGTAACAAAATCATGAACTGACCGATTTTCAAACCTCAAAAGATTGTGGTTGAAATCACCCATGATGTAACAAGGGATGTTGAGGAGAGTTATATGTTCTAAAATCTCACTGAAAGAATCATAAAAAGCTTGAGTAGAAGAGTTTGGAGGTCGATAGACCATCCCAACTAAGAATCACCATTGGTTTGAATTTTTAGAAATATTGTTTCCATATGGGGAAATTGTACACTGAGATCATGTAGGATAGTTCCTTGGAGTGAGTCAGATATGTAGATTGCTACACCACCGTGATCAGTACTTACATTGTTAAAGAAGGGAGTATACCCTATGATATTATATAATCCACAAATATTATCATTTAAGCGTGTTTCACACAGTCCAATGATATTAGGCTGTAAATTTATTTAATTTAAACACTGAACTTGAAAGGCATTGATTTGTGATGGAATGCTACGTATATTGTACGAGAGAAGATTGAGACTATTGGGGGGTGTTTGGTAGGTACTGTACATTTAACACTTGATCTNTGCTTCTCCTGGAAATCTGGCTGGGAGACTGTCCTCTCAGGCCTGGGGTTCGACCGGCGGAGGATGCTGTGCTGTCGTAAGCCTGCAGATGTACCGGTATTTCTGGGGGCATCTCGATCGTTCGATTTTTCTTTAATGATCAGTTTAGCATTGACGAGGAAAGCTATTTTTCCCTGGGCTCTTGCAGCTTTAAGGGCAGGAAGTTGATCTGTTCTCATCTTTCGGGACGCCGGACACAGATCCTCGTTGAGGTAGATGTTTGTTCCTCGGAGCATCTTCCCGTGCCTCAGCGCAGCATCCCGGTCGAGTTGTCGGGTGAATCTTGCAACAACGGGGCGCGGGCGACCCTCCAGACCGGGCCCACCCGGTGTGCTGACTCCAGAGGCAGTTCCCGTAACTCCAGCTTCTCCCGCAGCATAGATGACACGGCCACAGCGGTTTGTTCCGTCGTCTCCGCTTTAACTTCCGGCAGGCCGTCAATCCTGAGGTTGTTGCAGCGTTGCAGGTCGTCTAGCTCGTTGCATCGTGTTGTCAGGTTTGATGTTCCTTCCTACTTTCCAAAAGTTCCTGTTTTAGTTCTGCAATTAATTTCGTTGAGTTCTTTTTTCTGTAAAAGTAGCTTAACTGTTCTTCAGGTCATCTATGTCAACTTGGGAGAATTCCAGACTCCGCTTCAAATCTCCAATTGTTTCATTACAGCCATCAATTCTTACGTTGCACTGACTTACAAAAACTTGAAGTGCGTTTTTATAAGCTTCAGTTTGTACGTCCATCATCATTTTTATCTCTTGTAAATTCATGTTTGTGGCTAGTTGGTAAACTCAGTCGAGCGAGACTCGAAGTGACGGGTGAGGAGGAGGTATGGTGAGGCGGCGGCGGCAGGTGTGGAGCGTCCTGCGCATGCGCGGGATTGTGACGCTCGAACGTAGGGGGGGGGGGGGCAGAGCCAAGTTCAAATTTCATTTCACTAGTTCAAGTCCAACAAAGTCACTTCACATATTGATATTGCACTGCTTCGATCACCAAACCTTACTGTGGAAGGGAAAACAGATTTCTACTGGGGGCGGCTTCTTTCCGCCCTGGCGCTTTCCATGTCCTTCAGCCCCGGACGAGGTTGCAATCAGAGGGAACGTTTTGGCTCCCTTTGCAGATTCTAACCCGGATCGCGGGTTTCGAATCTGGCGCCCTTACCCTCTCGGCCACGATGATGCGGGGTAGCCTTAACGTTTGCTAGAAGTATTTGTGTGTGACATAGAGTTCAGTGTCTCTCTCTCTCTCTCTCTCTCTCTCTCTCTCTGTCTGTGTGTGGTGTGTGTGTGTGTGTGTTGTGTGTGTGTGTGTGTGTGAGAGAGAGAGAGGAGAGAGGAGAGGAGAGAGAGAGAGAGAAGAAGAGAGAGAGAGAGAGAGAGAGGTGAGAGAGAAGAGAGGTGAGGGAGAAAGAGAGGTGAGAGAGAAAGAGAGGTGAGAGAGAGAGAGGTGAGAGAGAGAGAGAGGTGAAGAGAGAGAGGTGAGAGAGAGAGAGAGGTGAGAGAGAGAGAGAGGGTGAGAGAGAGAGAGAGAGGTGAGAGAGAGAGAGAAGAGAGAGAGGTGAGAGAGAGAGAGAGAGGAGAGAGAGAGAGAGAGAGAGAGAGAGAGAGAGAGAGAGAGAGAGAGAGAGCTTGCTGTGAAGATATTACTGTGTGCTCAGCATGTTTATGTTTTATGTATGCGTGAGTGCGTGTGCGTATTTGTATGCGTGTGTGTGTGTGTGTGGTGAAGGATTTTTGTAATTACAGATATGGTCTTACATTGTTCTGTAAACATACGCGTTCCATAGATATACTCACACACTTATATGTCGCATGCAGTGGCCGCTTGTAGTATTCTTCCCATATTCAGATGCGCTTTAAACTCGCCACATATGCATTAAAGTTCTTTCAAAATTCCACTTACTGAACTTCAAAACACAAACACATTCGAACAACACACGCAAACAAAAGACAAAACACACACATAAAACCGAGAGTGCTCGTAAACACACGCAAACAGACTTGGAAAAAAAGAAAACATTATGTGAACATTCGTTTTTTTTTTCTTTTTCATCCTGATTCCCAACTGGGGTCCACGGGTATTCCTGTGTGTGTGTGTGTGTGTGTGTGTGTGTGTGGTGTGTGGTGTGTGTTGTGTGTTGTGTGTGTGTGTGTGTGTTTGGGGGGGGGGGGATGGAGCAATATGAAAATTGTGACGTCGAATTGAACAGAATTATATTTCACCTTCAGTATATATGATTCTCTCTCATATGTCAATAAATTGGATTTTTTTTTTCTAGATATTGTTCCTGTCCTATGGCTACTGACACCATTATACTATTTATGATGAGTAATTGAATCTGAAAAGATGGCAGTCTCTCTCTCTCTCTCTCTCTCTCTCTCTCTCTCTTCTCTCTCTCTCTCTCTCTCTCTCTCTCTCTCTCTCTCTCTCTCTCCTCTCTCTCTCTCTCTCTCTCCTCTCCTCTCCCTCCCCCCCCCCCCCCCCCTCTCTCTCTTTCTCCCTCTCCATTTCTCTCCCTCCCTCTCTCTCTCCACCTCCCTCTCTCTCTCCCCCCTCCACCTCCCTCTCCCTCTCCCTCCCTCTCCCTCTCCCTCTCCCTCTCCCTCTCCCTTCTCCCTCTCCCTCTCCCTCTCTATCTATCCAGGACAGATTATTTACATATTGTTCGGCCGGCCACAGATTGAAGGGTTGGGAACCACTGTTTAAAGCGCGGTACCTCACGAAAACGAAGTGGTATCTCATGAATAGGGATATGTTATAAACAGTGAGTGTTATCTAATGACCAAGAAGAGGTATCTCAGGAACAGTGAGTGTTACCTCATAAATGATAGATGGTACCTCATGAGTAAATGCAAGTGGTATTTCAAGAACAGCAAGTGGTATTTCAAGAACAGCAAGTGGTATATCTCATGAACAGCAAGTGGTATCTCAATGAACAGCAAGTGGTATATTCTCATGAACAGCAAGTGGTACATTTCATGAACAGGAGAGTGACATCCCTTCGAGTGGTATATCTCAATGAACAGCAAGTGGTATATCTCATGAACAGCAAGTGGTACATTTCATGAACAGGAAGTGACATCCCTCGAGTGGTATATCTCATGAAAAGCAAGTGTTATCTCATGAATGACAAGTGGCCTCTCATGACCAACAGGTGACACCGCATGAGTAAAATGAACAACGAAAGCACGAGAGATTATTGTTCATTGTACCACGGAAAAGATAATATAATGTTTTTCCTTTAATGGTAAACAACAGAAGCACGAGAGATTATTGTTCATTGTACCACGGAACAAGATGTTTTTTTCTTTTAATATTGTTCATTGTGTACCACAGAACAAGATAATATGTTTTTTCTTTTAATTATTGTTCATTGTACCACAGAACAAGATCATATGTTTTTTCTTTTAATTATTGTTCATTGTACCACGGAACAAGATATATAATGTTTTTTCCCTTTAATTATTGTTCATTGTACCACGGAATAAGATAGCATAATGTATTTCTTTTAATGATAATGTAGCAGAATAAAACGCACGCCCAATGAGTTGCGAGGCCATAGCTACTACCTCCACGCCCGCCCACGCCGCCGCGATACACTCAAAACAACCACGCGCCAATCACACCATCATGACCTCCCGCCCGGCGATACTAGAAGTGACAACACAAGATCAATGTGACAATCTGTTGGTGTTGAATATGAGAAGTCTCGAGAGCGCTGAGAAGCCCGCCCCCCCCCCTGAACGTGTCATAGGTCCAGGATAACATCATAGAAATGTCAGGACAAGATAGGGCTAAATCACACTGCATTGTGTGATGGCATTGTTCTACATACACTGTGCATACAAATGGCAAATAGGGGGATGTGGGTATGGGTTGTAGAGAAGTTGAGGGGTAGTAGAAGGGGTTGAGAAGGGTGAGGGCCGTAGAAGGGGTTGG
>NW_020869163.1:419916-427416 GCF_003789085.1 Penaeus vannamei
TCAACCCCTTCTACTGCCTCTCACCCCTCTCAACCCCTTCCACTGCCCTCAACCCCTCTCCAACCCCTTCTACTACTCAACCCCTCTCCAACCCCTTCTACTGCCCTCAACCCCCTCCAACCCCTTCCACTGCCCTCAACTCCTCTCCAACCCCTTCCACTGCCCTCAACCCCTCTCCAACCCCTTCCACTGCCCTCAACCCCTCTCCAACCCCCTCCACTGCCCTCCAACCCCTTCTACTGTCCTCAACCCTCTCCAACCCTTCTACTGCCCTCAACCCTCTCCAACCCCTTCTACTGTCCCTCTCAACCCCTTCCACTGCCCTCAACAACCCCCCTCAACCCCTCAACCCTTACTGCCCTCCAACCCCTTCCACTGCCCTCAACCCCTCTCCAACCCCTTCACTGCCCTCAACCCTCTCCAACCCTTCACTGCCCTCAACCCCTCTCCAAACTTCCTCAACCCCTCTCTACCCCTCTCCACCCTTCCACTGCCCTCAACCCTCTCCAACCCCTCTCAACCCTCTCCAACCTTCTACTGCCCTCAACCCTCTTCAACCCCTTCCACTGTCCTCAACCCCTCTCCAACCCCCACTCTCAACCCCTCTCCAACCCTTCTACTGCCCTCAACCCCTCTCCAACCCCTTCTACTGCCCTCAACCCCTCTCCAACCCCTTCTACTGCCCTTCAACCCCTCTCCAACCCCTTCTACTGCCCTCAACCCCTCTCCAACCCCTTCCACTGCCCTCAACCCCTCTCAACCCCTTCACAACCCCTCTCCAACCCTTCCACTCCCTCAACCCCTCTCCAACCCTTCACTGCCCTCTCCAACCCTTCCACTGCCCTCAACCCTCTCCAAACCCTTCTACTGCCCTCAACCCCTCTCCAACCCCTTTCTCCCCTCTCCAACCCTTCCACTGCCCTCCCCTCTCCAACCCCTTCTACTGCCCCTCTCCAACCCCTTCTACTGCCTCTCCAACCCCTTCTACTGCCTCTCCCAACCCCTTCCACTGCCCTCAACCCCTCTCCAACCCCTTCTGTCCTCAACCCTCTCCAACCCCTCCACTGCCCTCAACCCCTCTCCAACCCCTTCACTGCCCTCAACCCTCTCCAACCCCTTCCACCCCTCAACCCTCTCAACCCCTTCCACTGCCCTCAACCCTCTCAACCCCTTCTACTGTCCTCAACCCCTCTCCAACCCCTTCTACTGCCCTCAACCCCTCTCCAACCCCTTCCCCTCACCCCTCTCCAACCCCTTCTACTGCCCTCAACCCCTTCTACTGCCCTCAAACCTCCAACCCTTCTACTGCCTCAACCCTCTCCAACCCCTTCTACTGCCTTCAACCCTCTCAACCCCTTCCACTGCCCTCAAACCCTCTCCAACCCCTTCTACTGCCCTTCCACTGCCCTCAACCCCTCTCCAACCCCTTCTCCTTCTCAACCCCTCTGCCCTCAACCCTCCAACCCCTTCTACTGCAACCCTTCTCCTCAACCCTCTCCTTCCACTCTCAACCCTCTCCAACCCCTTCTACTGCCCTCAACCCCTCTCCAACCCCTTCCCCCTCCCCCTCTCAACCCCTTCACCCTCAACCCCTCTCCAACCCCTTCTACTGCCTCTCCCCTCTCCAACCCCTTCCACTGCCCTCAACCCCTCTCCAACCCCTTCTACTGTCCTCAACCCCTCTCCAACCCTTCTACTGCCCTCTCCAACCCCTTCCACTGCCCTCAACCCTCTCCCCCTTCCACTGCCCTCAACCCCTCTCCAACCCTTCCACTGCCCTCAACCCCTCTCCAAACCCTCAACCCCTTCCACCCTCAACCCTCTCCAAAACCCTCTCCAACCCCTTCCACTGCCTCAACCCTCTCCACCCCTTCACTGCCCTCAACCCTCTCCAACCCCTTCCACTGCCCTCAACCCCTCTCCAACCCCTTCCACTGCCCACTGCCTCTCCAACCCCTTCACTGCCTCAACCCTCTCCAACCCCTCTACTGCCCTCAACCCCCTCCAACCCCTTCACTGCCCTCAACCCTCTCCAACCCCTCCACTGCCCTCAACCCCTCTCCAACCCTTCCACTGCCCTCAAAACTCTCCAACCCCTTCCACTGCCTCAACCCCTCTCCAACCCCTTTACTGCCCTCAACCCTCTCCAACCCTTCCACTGCCCTCAACCCCTCTCCAAAACCCTCTCCAACCCCTTCCACTGCCCTCAACCCCTCTCCAACCCCTTCTACTGCCCTCAACCCCTCTCCAACCCCTTCTACTGCCCTCAACCCTCTCCAACCCCTTCTACTGCCCTCTCCAACCCCTTCCACTGCCCTCAACCCTCTCCAACCCCTTCCACTGCCCTCAACCCCTCTCCAACCCCTTCCACTGCTGCCTCAACCCCTCTCCAACCCTTCCACTGCTGCCCTCTCCAACCCCTTCCACTGCCCTCAACCCCTCTCCAACCCCTTCTACTGCCTCAACCCCTCCCTCTAACTGCCCTCAACCCTCTCCAACCCCTTCCACTGCCCTCAACCCCTCTCCAACCCCTTCTACTGCCTCAACCCCTCTCCAACCCTTCCACTGCCCTCAACCCCTCTCAACCCCTTCACTGCCCTCAACCCCTCTCCCCTTCCACTGCCCTCAACCCTCTCCAACCCCTTCACTGCCCTCAAACCTCTCCAACCCCTTTCACTGGCTGCCCTTCCACTGCCTCAACCCCTCTCCAACCCCTTCCACTGCCCTCAACCCCTCTCCAACCCCTTCCACTGCCCTCAACCCCTCTCCAACCCTTCCACTGCCCTCAACCCCTCTCCAACCCCTTTCTACTGCCCTCAACCCCTCTCCAACCCCTTCCACTGCCCTCTCCAACCCCTTCTACTGCCCTCAACCCCTCTCCAACCCCTTCACTGACTGCCTCAACCCCTCTCCAACCCCTTCTACTGCCCTCAACCCTCTCCAACCCCTTCCACTGCCCTCAACCCCTCTCCAACCCCTTCCACTGCCTCAACCCCTCTCCAACCCCTTCCACTGCCCAACCCCTCTCCAACCCTTCTACTGCCTCAACCCTCTCCAACCCCTTCCAACCCCTCTCCAACCCCTTCTACTGCCCTCAACCCTCTCCACCCCTTCACTGCCCTCAACCCCTCTCCAAAACCCCTCTCCAACCCCTTCTACTGCCCTCAACCCTCTCCAACCCTTCTAACCCCTCTCCAACCCCTTCACTGCCCTCAACCCTCTCCAACCCCTCCACTGCCCTCAACCCCTCTCCAACCCCTTCCACTGCCCTCAACCCCTCTCCACCCCTTCCACCCCTCTCCAACCCTTCCACTGCCCTCAACCCCTCTCCAACCCCTTCTACTCCTCAACCCCTCCCAACCCCTTCTACTGCCCTCAACCCTCTCCAACCCCTTCTACTGCCTCAACCCTCTCCAACCCCTTCCACTGCCCTCAACCCCTCTCCAACCCCTTCTACCCTCAACCCCTCTCCAACCCTTCCACTGCCTCTTCAACCCCCCTCTCCAACCCTTCCACTGCCCTCAACCCTCTCCAACCCCCCCTTCAACCCCTCTCCAACCCCTTCTACTGCCCTCAACCCTCTCCAACCCCTTCCACTGCCCTCAAACCCCTCTCCAACCCCTTCTACTGCCTCAACCCCTCTCCAACCCCTTCCACTGCCCTCAACCCCTCTCCAACCCCTTCCACTGCCCTCAACCCCTCTCCAACCCCTTCCACTGTCCTCAACCCCCTCTACTGTCCTCAACCCCTCTCCAACCCCTTCTACTGCCCTCAACCTCCAAACTGTCCAACCCCTTCCACTGCCCTCAACCCCTCTCCAACCCCTTCCACTGCCTCAACCCCTCTCCAACCCCTTCCACTGCCCTCAACCCCTCTCCAACCCCTTCCACTGCCCTCAACCCCTCTCCAACCCCTTCACTGCCCTCAACCCCTCTCCAACCCCTTCTACTGAACCCTCTCCAACCCCTTCCACTGCCCTCAACCCTCTCCAACCCCTTCTACTGCCTCAACCCCTCTCCAACCCCTTCCACTGCCCTCAACCCCTCTCCAACCCTTCCACTGCCCTCAACCCTCTCCAACCCCTTCTACTGCCTCAACCCCTCTCCAACCCCTTCTCCCTCAACCCCTCTCCAACCCCTTCCACTGCCTCAACCCCTCTCCAACCCCTCTCCAACCCCTTCCACTGCCCTCAACCCCTCTCCAACCCTTCTGCCTCAACCCCTCTCAACCCTTCCACTGCCTCAACCCCTCTCCAACCCCTTCCACTGCCTCAACCCTCTCAAACTGCCCTCAAACCCTCTCCAACCCTTCCACTGCCCTCAACCCCTCTCCAACCCCTTCCACCCTCAACCCCTCTCCAACCCCCACTGCCCTCAACCCCTCTCCAACCCCTTCCACTGCCCTCAACCCCTCTCCAACCCCTTCTACCCTCAAACCCTCTCCAACCCCTTCCACTGCCCTCAACCCCTCTCCAACCCCTTCCACTGCCCTCACCCCTCTCCAACCCCTTCCACTGCCCTCAACCCCTCTCCAACCCTTGCCCTCTCCAAACCTCAACCCTCTCCAACCCCTTCTACTGCCCTCAACCCCTCCCAACCCCTTCTACTCCCTCAACCCCTCTCCAACCCCACTGCCTCAACCCTCTCCAACCCCTTCTACTCCTCAACCCTCTCCAACCCCTTCCACTGCCCTCACCCCTCTCCAACCCCTTCCACTGCCCTCAACCCCTCTCCAACCCCTTCTACTGCCCTCAACCCTCTCCAACCCCTTTCTACTGCCCTCAACCCCTCTCCAACCCCTTCTACTGCCTCAACCCCTCTCCAACCCCTTCACTGCCCTCAACCCCTCTCCAACCCCTTTCACTGCCCTCAACCCTCTCCAACCCTTCCACTGCCTCAACCCCTCTCCAACCCCTTCCACTGCCCTCAACCCCTCTCCAACCCCTTCTACTGCCCTCAACCCCTCTCCAACCCCTTCTGCCCTCAACCCCTCTCCCTTCCCCTCAACCCCTCTCCAACCCCTTCTACTGCCTCAACCCCTCTCCAACCCCTTCCACTGCCCTCAACCCCTCTCCAACCCCTTCTACTGTCCTCAACCCCTCCAACCCTTCTACTGCCCTCAACCCTCTCCAACCCCTTCCACTGCCCTCAACCCCTCTCCAACCCCTTCCACTGCCCTCAACCCCTCTCCAAACTGTCCTCAACCCTCTCCAACCCCTTCTACTGCCCTCAACCCCTCTCCAACCCCTTCCACTGCCCTCAACCCTCTCCAACCCCTTCCACTGCCCTCACCCCTCTCAACCCTTCCCCCTCAACCCCTCTCCAACCCCTTCTACTGCCTCAACCCTCTCCAACCCCTTCACTCCCTCAACCCCTCTCCAACCCCTTCTACTGCCCTCAACCCCTCTCCAACCCCTTCACTGCCCTCAACCCCTCTCCAACCCCTTCTACTTCCCTCAACCCCTCTCCAACCCTCTGCCCTCAACCCCTCAACCCCTTCCACTGCCCTCAACCCTCTCAACTCAACCCTCTCCAACCCCTTCTACTGCCCTCAACCCTCCAACCCCTTCCACTGCCCTCAACCCTCTCCAACCCCTTCCCCTCAACCCCTCTCAACCCCTTTACTGCCCTCAACCCCTCTCCAACCCCTTCCACTGCCCTCAACCCTCTCCAACCCCTTCTACTGCCTCAACCCTCTCCAACCCCTTTACTGCCCTCAAACCCTCTCCAACCCCTCCACTGCCCTCAACCCCTCTCCAACCCCTTCCACTCCTCAACCCTCTCCAACCCCTTCCACTGCCCTCAACCCCTCTCCAACCCCTTCCACTGCCCTCAACCCTCTCCAACCCCTTCTACTGCCCTCAACCCCTCTCAACCCCTTCTACTGCCCTCAACCCCTCTCCAACCCTTCCACTGCCCTCAACCCCTCTCCAACCCCTTCCACTGCCCTCAACCCCTCTCCAACCCCTTCCACTGCCCTCAACCCTCTCCAACCCCTTCTACTGCCCTCAACCCCTCTCCAACCCCTTCTACTGCCTCAACCCCTCTCCAACCCTCTACTGCCCTCAACCCTCTCCAACCCCTTCTACTGCCCTCAACCCTCTCCAACCCCTTCCACTGCCCTCAACCCCTCTCAACCCCTTCTACTCCTCAACCCTCCAAACTGCCCTCAACCCTCCAACCCCTTCCACTGCCCTCAACCCCTCTCCAACCCCTTCCACTGCCCTCAACCCCTCTCCAACCCCTTCTACTGCCCTCAACCCTCTCCAACCCCTTCTACTGCCCTCAACCCTCTCCAACCCCTTCACTGCCCTCAACCCCTCTCCAACCCACTGCCTCAACCCCTCTCCAACCCCTTCCACTGCCCTCAACCCCTCTCCAACCCTTCTACTGTCCTCAACCCCTCTCCAACCCCCTCCCTCAACCCTCTCCAACCCCTTCCACTGCCCTCAACCCCTCTCCAACCCCCCCTCAACCCTCCAACCCCTTCCACTGCCCTCAACCCTCTCCAACCCCTTCACTGCCTCAACCCCTCTCCAACCCCTTCCACTGCCCTCAACCCTCTCCAACCCTTGCTCAACCCCTCTCCAACCCCTTCTACTGCCCTCAACCCTCTCCAACCCCTTCTACCCTCAACCCTCCAACCCCTTTCTACTGTCCTCAACCCCTCTCCAACCCCTTCCACTGCCCTCAACCCCTCTCCAACCCCTTCCACTGCCTCAACCCCTCTCCAACCCCTTCACTGCCTCAACCCCTCTCCAACCCCTTCTACTGCCTCAACCCCTCTCCAAACTGCCTCAACCCCTCTCCAACCCCTTCCCCTCAACCCCTCTCCAACCCCACTGCCTCAACCCCTTCCAACCCCACTGCCTCAACCCCTCTCCAACCCCTTCTACTGCCCTCAACCCTCTCCAACCCCTTCACTCCCTCAACCCCTCTCCCCCTTCCACTGCCTCAACCCTCTCCAACCCCTTCTACTGCCCTCAACCCCTCTCAACCCCTTCCACTCCCTCAACCCTCTCAACCCCTTCCACTGCCCAACCCCTCTCCAAACCCTTCCACTGCCCTCAACCCCTCTCCCCCTTCTACTGCCCTCAACCCCTCTCCAACCCCTTCTACTGCCCTCAACCCCTCTCCAACCCCTTTCTACTGCCTCAACCCTCTCAACCCCTTCCCCCCTCAACCCTCTCCAACCCCTTCTACTGCCCTCAAACCCTCTCCAACCCCTTTCTACTGCCCTCAACCCTCTCCCCCTTCCACTGCCCTCAACCCCTCTCCAACCCCTTCTACTGCCCTCAACCCCTCTCCAACCCCTTCCACTGCCCTCCCTCTCCAAACTGCCCTCAACCCTCTCCAAACCCTTCCACTGCCCTCAACCCCTCTCCAACCCCTTCTACTGCCCTCAACCCTCTCCAACCCCTTTCTACTGCCCTCAACCCCTCTCCAACCCCTTCCACTGCCCTCAAACCCTCTCCAACCCCTTCCACTGCCCTCAACCCCT
>NW_020869163.1:432416-434916 GCF_003789085.1 Penaeus vannamei
TAAATATATCTATATATATGTGAATATAGTGTGTATATGTGATTATATAAATATATACTTATACTGAACCTACACACAAACACGCCATTCTCTATCTTGCTTTTTATTTTCTCTCGGTAGCCTCCCCCGCTCTCTTTCTCTCCATCTTTCACTCTCGCTCTGTCTCCCTGTGTCCTCTCTCTCTTGTTTTTATTTCCTTGTTATTCTCTCTCTCCACGAGCTCTCTCCCTTTGCCTCTCTCTTATTAACCAGTAATTCCATCAGAACATATAAGAAGGAACATCCCTCATCTATATCGTCTCCAGAGTGTAGTGGTTCTCACGTGCGCTTCACACGCGCAAGGTCATCGGTTCGATCCCAAGTCAAGACAATAAAATGATATCTTTATTTGTAAAAATGAAAAATAATCATTACTATATACCGCTTTTGGTATTTTCCTTGGCATGCTTTGTTAATTGCTATAAATAGATTAATAATAAGATGCGCCAAGACGTGGCTTCTTTCCCTCGCAGTAAATGATCAGCTGATCAGCTGTTTCACTCACCGTTGCTGGCTGACATTTTTTTTTTTTTTTTTTTTGTAACTGATGATAGCGAACAGGGTATTTTTTGTGATATCTTTAAATCCTTTTTTATGAATAGCAAATACGTAATTACCAATACAACGAATTGCCAAACTCTGAATCGTGTCATTTTCCAGAAAAGCTTTCGCTCGAGATGACACGAAGGCAAAGGCGATGGTGCCGAGACGATGGCACTTCAACCGCTTCGGACGAAAGGCTTGTCAGTGCCTCATTTATTCAGGCGCCTACCCAACTTACAGAGATTAAATGGGATAGAATATAGAATAGAAATCGCAACAATCATATCGAAAACAAAGCCAGCCAGGAAACAGAGATAATTAAATCAAAACAATAAAAAAAACTGTCTTCATCGTAGATTTTCGAATCATTCAAAATTTGGAGAAAAATGCTCAGATCTCAAAACGGATTAAGGTTTGAAAAGGTTCGCCAAAATGCAGCTTTTATCATCCCTGCAACCAAGTTCAATGCCATCGCATTATTGTCACGTGATAAGTAACAAACGCAACAACAATAGTGATCATGAAAATATAATTAGTCGTAGTGAAAATAACAGTAAGGGCAATAATAATGATAGCAATAATGGTCATAAAGATAATAATCATATTCTTTCATAAGAAAAACAATAGTAATAATAAAAAAATTGAAATGATAAGGATGATAACAGTATTGCTAATGTTAATGATAACAATAATAATAATAATATAAATGATAATGCTGATGGTGATGATGATAATGAAAGGAGTGATAATGATGATAATAATAAAGATAATAAGATGAGGATAATAATGATAATAATAATAATGATACTAATAATACTATTATTCATAATGATGAAAGAAAAAAGATAATGATGACATCAATCATAGTAATGATGATAATGATAATGGTGATAATAACAATTACGACAATAGTAGTAATAATGATAATGATAATGATAATGATAACAATAATAATGATACTATAAGAATAGATAACCTGCCCTCAACTCCCTCCTAAACCACTTCCACTGCCCTCACCCCTTCTCCAACGCCTTCTTCTGTCCTCAACCCCCTCCAACCCCTTCCACTGCCCTCAACCCCTCTCCAACCCCTTCTACTGTCCTCAACCCTCTCACCCATTCTACTGCCCTCAACCTCGCTCTCTTAAACCCCTTCTACTGCCCTCAACCCCTCTCCAAACCCCTTTCCGCTGCCCTCAACCCTCTCCAACCCCATTCTACTGCCCTCAACCCCTCTCCAACCCCTTCTACTGGCCCTCAACCCCTCTCCAACCCTTCCACTGCCTAACCCCTCTCCAACCCCTTCACTGCCCTCAACCCCTCACCAACCCTTCTACTGCCCCTCACCCTGCTACTGCCCTCTCCAACCCCTTCCACTGCCCTCAACCCTCTCCAACCCCTCTACTGGCCCTCAACCCTCTCCAACCCTTCTACTGTCCTCACCCCTCTTCCCCCAACCGCTATTCTATCTGCCCTGCAACCCCCTCCAATCCCTTCCCTACTGGTCCCTCACCCTCTCAAACGCCCTTCCCACTGCCCTCAGGACCCGCTTTCCAAACACTTCCATGCCCTCAATCCCTCTCCAACCCCTTCTGCTGCCGTCAACTCTCTCCAACCCCTTCCAGCTTGCACTCTCCAACCACTCCCACTGCCCTCCAACTCTTCTTCAACCCTATGCCTCAACCGACCTTTCCAACCCCTGCCTAACTGCCCTCTCCAACGCCTTCCACTGCCCTAACCCTCTCCAAAAGGGGTCGGGAAATACGCCCAGGGAAGGGGTCCGGATTGGTTGGGTTGGGTTTGGGATTGGGTTTGGTTGGTTTGGGTTTGTTTTGGTTTGGTTTGGTTTGGGTTAGGTTAGGTTAGGTTGGTGGGTTGGGTTGGGTTGGGTTGGGTTGGGTTTGGGTNCCAGAGAAATT
>NW_020869163.1:442416-449916 GCF_003789085.1 Penaeus vannamei
TATGAACGAGAGAGAGAGGAGAGGAGAGAGAGAGGGAGAGAGAGGGAGAGAGAGAGAGAGGGAGAGAGAGAGAGAGAGAGAGAGAGAGAGAGAGAGAAGAGAGAGAGAGAGAGAGAGAGAGAGAGAGAGAGAGAGAGAAGTGGAGAGGGAGAAGAGAGAGAAAGAGAGAGATTATTGTTTTCAATCATGTATGCATAATCTATATTAATGTTGATTTGATTACTCATATTATTCTGGTAAGAGCACAATTATATATTCTAAAATCTTTGTTATATTTTCTTTTATTGTTTTTGATAATTATTGTTGTTATTATATATCCTCTTTCTTATTATTACTATCATAGTTATAATCAACATTATCCTTTTCTTATCAGTAGCAAAATCATTATCATTTTTATATCGTTCTTACCATTGCTGGCATTTGTTCATGGTTGCTACTTTTATTATCGCTTTTAGAATTTGTTATTATTGCAGTTATCACAACCATTATCATACTCATTATTTTATATTATTATCATTGTTAATAGTATTGTTATCATTATTATTACCATTGTAGTTTTTATTATTGATAATGAAAATAATAATTATCATTATGAACATTACTGTTATGGAAAGTCATCTTTTGAATAAACTAGTGTGTTATGAATGTGAGATGTATGCTTACAAATATATATATATTTTTTCTATACGAGTAGAATTCTCAATGATTTTTTTAGTCTACACGTATGTACGTTTCTTTCGTAAATGATTTCCTCTTGTTCATGATGAATATAATTGTTTGTATATATGGGCTTCATGATTATATAGGTTGTAATGTATTTTATTGGCAATAAGAACATTTATAATGATAGGCCTACTTAGCGTTAAAGATCCCCGTGTAGTTGATTGACAAGCGACAATCGTTCGTTTTCTATCATTCGCGTCTAATTCCCTTGGAGTGAAATTCAATGCAGTTGCTGTAATGTACGTAGATTAGACGATAGCATTTCCATTGATGAGAAACATTTTGTTCATTAATATCATTGTTTTTCAAAAAAAAAAAAGTCTTTATGTGTCTACCTCTCTCAAACTCTCCACCTTTCTCCTCTATATATAAGTATATGCATATCATCTAGTTTTCTTTATCCCTTCCTATATTTCTCTTTCTCTGCCTGTCTCTCCGCACTTCTTTCTTTTCTCCAGCTATCTCTCACCCTACCTGTGTGTTTGTGCCTCTCCCTCTTCGCTTACGTTAAATATTATATATTGTTGAAGAAGAAACCTATATGGACTAGATTTATTGTTTCTTTTGGGAATAGATACTGTGTTCACTTTTATTTCTAATATCATTTTGCCCCTTCCAGCAAAATCTGATTTTAGGAGTGTTTCTCTTTTTCAATCTCTCTCTTTCTCTGCATCTCTTTTTCTTTCCACTTCTCCCCCCCCTTTGTCTCTCTCTGTCTTTCATTCTCTCAATCTGTTGCTGATGTTATAACATATTTACAATCTATTCGTGGCCTTTAATTCTTACTGTGTTACATTTGTAGGAGTCAACCTTTATTTGATATGTTTGTTATTTATTTAATTACATCTTCGCCATTCTGCCATCTGCCATTGCCTTATTTTACCACGCAAGTATTAAATAATTTTAAGGTCAAGGTCAAAAATAGCCAACGTCAATGGATAAGAGTATGAGAGAGAGAGAGAGAGAGAGAGAGAGAGAGAGAGAGAGAGAGAGAGAGAGAGAGAGAGAGAGAGAGAGAGAGAGAGAGAGAGAGAGAAAATTATTGTTATCAATGATGTATGTATATTCTATATCATTGTTGATTTGATTACTTTTATTGCTAAAACAACAAAAATATAATCTAAAACCATTACAAAATTACTTATCATTATGTTATTATCGTTGTTACTTTACTTTTGTTTTATTATCAGAATCATGATAATTTTCACTTTGAAGAGATTTCCTTGTCAGTATCAAATCTCCTAACCATCGCTATATATATTATTTTTTTTTATCATTAGTTGTAGTATTAGTGGTATTTGTTTATCGCCATAGCACTCATTGTCATTATTAAAACACATGAGGGGAAAGTAACATCCTTATACAAACTTACGGAAAGGAATAGACTAACAGAGGAAAATAAAAGAATAAACAAATGAACAAACTTACAAGATGTATGTAACAAACCTCTCTCCCAAAAAAAATCCTTCTGTAACTTAATACTTCTTCTACGATTTATTCCTAAGTCTGTGGTGTAACGGTTAACGCAGCCGCCTCTAAAGCGGGAATACCGGGTTCGACTCCGGCGGGACAGGCAATTGAATTTTATTGAGTTATATATTTTTATTGTATGTTTTTAACCTTATTATCATTACTGGTATTATTATTATTATAATTATAACAGCAGAAAGAGAGAGAGAAAGGGAAAGATTACACAACACAATTATATATTCTAATATTTTGCTATAATTTCTTTTATTATTTTTCATGTGTTATCATGATCAATCCTCATTCTTATTATTATCATATTATTATCAACATTATCCTTTTCCTATTGGTAACAAAATCATTATCATTGTTATACTATTCTTTCCATTGGTGGCGCTAGTTATTTGTTCCTACTTTTATTTCATTTTTAGAATATTTAATTATTGCAGTTATCATCACCACTATTATCATTATTTTATATATTTTAACTATTGCCGTTATTATTATCATTGTCAATATTATTACTATCATTATTATAATTGTTTTATTGATATAAAAATAACAAATATCATTATCATCATGATTGTTATGTAAAGATTGTGTGTATGAATATGAGATGTAGGCTTACAAATAACATTGTTTTATTTCTACACGAGTAGAATTCTCATGACTAATACAGTAATTACGATTTTTTATGTGTACAAGTATGTGCGTTTCTTTCGTAAATGATTTTACTCTTGCTCAAGATGAATATGATTGTTTTATATATACAGACTTCATGAATACATAGGTTGTAATGTATTTTCCTCAATAAGAGCATTCATAATGATAGGCCTACTTAGTGTTAAAGATCCCTGTGCAGTTGATTGACAAGCGACAGTCGTTCGTTTTCTATCATTCGTGTCTAATTCCCTTTTTCCAGCTCTCTCTCTCTCTACCTGTGTGATTGTGTCTCTCCTCTTTCCGTACGATAAATATGTTACAGTGTTGAAGAAGAAACTTATATGGACTATTTATTTTCATTGTTTCCGGTGGGAATAGATACTGTGTTCACTTTTATCCAATATCATTGTTTCCTTTTCAGCAAAATGAATTATGTTTTTGGGAGTGTTTCTCTTTTCTATAACATATCTTTTTCATTCCACTTCTCCATCTCTCCTCCCCTCCTCTCTCTCTCTCTCTCTCTCTCTCTCTCTCTCTCTCTCTCTCTCTCTCTCTCTCTCTCTCCTCTCTCTCTCTCTCTCCTCTTCTCTCTCTCCATCTTTTCCTGATGTTATAACAATAGTTAAAATCTATTCGTGGGCTTTGATTCTTATAGTGTTACATTTGTAATTAGTCAACCTTTATTTAAGAAGATTGTTTCTTATCTAAATACATTTCCACGATCTTATTTCCATTGTCTTATTCATCATGCAATCAGTTTTAAAATCATTAAAAACTCAAGGTCAAAATTAACATTCGCAAAACGGAGAGAGAAGAGATTGATAAAGAGGGAGGGATATTCATTATCTTGTTTCCATTATGTAATCGATAGGGGGCGCATGTATTCTCATCNCTCAACCCTCCAACCCCTTCTACTGCCCTCAACCCCCTCTCCAACCCCTTCTACTGCCTCAACCCCTCTCCAACCCCTTCACTGCCCTCAACCCCCCTCCAACCCCCTTCTACTGCCCTCTCAACCCCTCTCCAACCCCTTCCACTGCCCTCAACCCTTCTCCAACCCCTTCTACTGCCCTCAACCCCTCTACAACCCCTTCCACTGCCCTCAAACCCCTCTCCAACCCCTTCTACTGCCTCAACCCCTCTCCAACCCCTTCTACTGTCCTCAACCCCTCTCCAACCCCTTCTACTCCCTCTCAACCCTCTCAACCCCTTCTACTGCCCTCAACCCCTCTCCAACCCTTCCACTCCCTCAACCCTCTCCCCCTTCTACTGTCCTCCAACCCTCTCCAACCCCTTCTACTGCCTCAACCCCTCTCCAAACCCCTTCCACTGCCCTCAACCCCTCTCCAACCCCCCCTACTGCCCTCAACCCCTCTCCAACCCCTTACTGCCCTTCAACCCCTCTCCAACCCCTTCCACTGCCCTCAACCCCTCTCCAACCCCTTCCACTGCCCTCAACCCCTCTCCAAACCCTTCTACTGTCCTCAAACCCTCTCCAACCCCTTCTACTGCCCTCAACCCTCTCCAACCCCTTCTACTGCCCTCAACCCCTCTCCAACCCCTTCCACTGCCCTCAACCCCTCTCAACCCCTTCTACTGCCCTCAACCCCTCTCCAACCCTTCTACCTCAACCCTCTCCAACCCCTTCTACTGCCCTCAACCCCTCTCCAACCCCTTCCCCTCAACCCTCTCAACCCTTCCACTGTCCAAACTGCCCTTTACTGCCCTCAACCCCTCTCCAACCCCTTCTACTGTCCTCAACCCCTCTCCAACCCCTTCTACTGCCCTCAACCCTCTCCAACCCCTTCCACTGCCCCCCTCTCCAACCCCTTCCACTGCCCTCAACCCCTCTCCAACCCTTTCTACTGCCCTCAACCCTCTCAACCCCTTCTACTGCCCTCAACCCCTCTCCAACCCCTTCAACTGCCCTCAACCCTCTCCAACCCCCTCTACTGCTCTCAACCCCTTCCACTGCCCTCAACCCCTCTTCCAACCCCTTCCACTGCCTCAACCCCTCTCCAACCCCTTCCACTGCCCTCAACCCCTCTCCAACCCCTTCTACTGCCCTCAACCCCTCTCCAACCCCTTTTACTGTCCTTAACCCCTCTCCAACCCCTTCCACTGCCCTCAACCCCTCTCCAACCCCTGCTACTGCCCTCTCCAACCCCTTCCACTGCCCTCAACCCCTCTCCAACCCCTTCTACTGTCCTCAACCCCTCTCCAACCCTTCCACTGCCCTCAACCCCTCTCCAACCCCTTCTACTGTCCTCAACCCCTCTCCAACCCATTCTACTGCCCTCAACTCCTCTCTAACCCCTTCCACTGCCCTCAACCCCTCTCCAACCCCTTCTACTGTCCTCAACCCCTCTCCAACCCCTTCCACTGCCCTCAACCCCTCTCCAACCCCTTCTACTGTCCTCAACCCCTCTCCAACCCATTCTACTGCCCTCAACTCCTCTCTAACCCCTTCTACTGCCCTCAACCCCTCTCCAACCCCTTCCGCTGCCCTCAACCCTCTCCAACCCCTTCTACTGCCCTCAACCCCTCTCCAACCCCTTCTACTGCCCTCAACCCCTCTCCAAACTGCCCTCAACCCCTTCTACTGCCCTCAACCCCTCTCCAACCCCTTCTGGCCTCAACCCCTGCTACTGCCCTCTCCAACCCCTTCCACTGCCCTCAACCCCTCTCCAACCCCTTCTACTGCCCTCAACCCCTCTCCCCTTCTACTCAAACCTCTTCTACTGCCCTCAACCCCTCTCCAACCCCTTCTACTGTCCTCAACCCTCTCAAACCCCTTCCACTGCCCTCAACCCCTCTCCAACCACTTCCACTGCCCTCAATCCCTCTCCAACCCCTTCTGCTGCCGTCAACTCCTCTCCAACCCCTTCCACTGCCCTCAACCCCTCTCCAACCCCTTCTACTCCCTCAACTCCTCTCCAACCCCTTCCACTGCCCTTAACCCCTCTCCAACCACTTCCACTGCCCTCAACTCTTCTCCAACCCCTTCCACTGCCCTCAACCCCTTTCCAACCCCTGCTACTGCCCTCTCCAACCCCTTCCACTGCCCTCAACCCCTCTCCAAAAGGGTCGGGAAATACGCCCAGGGAAGGGGGTCCGGATTGGGTTGGGTTGGGTTGGTTTGGTTTGGTTTGGTTTGGTTTGGTTTGGTTTGGTTTGGTTAGGTTAGGTTAGGTTAGGTTTTGGGTTGGGTTGGGTTGGGTTGGGTTGGGTTGGGTTGGGTTGGGTTGGGTTGGGTTGGGTTGGGTTGGGTTGGTTGGGTTGGGTTGGGTTGGGTTGGGTTGGTTGGTTGGTTTGGTTTGGTTGGTTGGTTTGGTTTGGTTTGGTTTGGTTTGGTTTGGTTAGGTTAGGTTAGGTTAGGGTTAGGTTTTGGGTTGGGTTGGGTTGGGTTGGGTTGGGTTGGGTTGGGTTGGGTTGGGTTGGGTTGGGTTGGGTTGGTTGGGTTGGGTTGGGTTGGTTGGTTGGTTTGGTTTGGTTTGGTTTGGTTAGGTTAGGTAGTTTAGGTTAGCTTTAGGTTGAGAAATGTCGGGATTTTGGCAACACTGACACCGGTGCATCTCGTAACGGCGACGGAATCTCGTTCGGATTTTGCATTTTTTTTTTTTTCAAAATTTTCACTTTTCATTCTGCTATTTCTTCCGTGTGTGTGCCCCCCCCCCACCTCCAACCCCCAATTCTCCTCGGGTCACCCAAGATTGAAGGGGATAGGAGAAAAAAATAAAAATAAAATAGGCGCGGCTGTCTTACTTAGATTTACCAAATGTATAAAACAACTGCTGCAGCTGTGATTTAGAAGTATTTCTTATAATATTACGCCTATCATATACTAAACTAACATCTACAATTAATAGAGTACCCTTACTGTGTGATGAGGCCGTACGTCTGCGGTTTGGTGTCATGGAGCTAGGCGCTAGCAACCCTTCTCTCTGATCTTCTGTCGGAGTTTTGTCTCCCAGAGCCGCTTCTTCGCGATCAGCTGATGGGTAAACAGAGTTGCCAGCTAGCTACCAGAGAATTCCAAAATAAACCGAAAAAAAAATACGAAAAAAGACAAATTTGTCGAGTAAATTTTCACGGACGCGACAATGTAAATATCGGAGCGGGGTGCGGGGGGGGGGTCAGATATTTAGTCATAACGCCTTTAATTTTACATATTAAGCAAAAATATTACGTCACGAGATTGCCACAGCCCACTAGATTACAGGATTTTTTTTTTTTTAATTTCGAGTATTTTTGAAAATTTTCGTTGCGACGGCCCACAGTGGTCCCAAACGCTAATTTCATGGCGACTCGTGATTTGCGATTCTTAAACATACTTTTTTGCTTCCATCGTTTTATATTATTACAATTACTCCATTTCCATGAAACAGTAGATGCATACTTAACATGACACCACGTAAAGTAGTCAAGCAAGAACTCCATACTGTTACCAATGCAGAGTTATCCTCAACAAATATTAAATTTCAGTATCATTTCCACGTGTCATGAGGGCAATTTAGAGACAGTCCTTACGAGGGCGGGGCACCCAACCCTGATTTTATCCTTAGTGGGTATTTTAAAGGAGCCAAGAACAGAGTGGATAAGGCGAGGATGATTATTCTATCTAAATCAATGGGACTGAAGTATGAC
>NW_020869163.1:464916-467944 GCF_003789085.1 Penaeus vannamei
CAATGTCCAAAATCTTCAACCTAACCTGACCAATGTCTAAATTTTCCTATACTTTCAACTGTCTAATTAATATTGCCATATGTCTGATTTTTCCCTCAACCTAACCTAACCTGACCAATGTCCAAAATCTTCAAAAGTGTAAATATTAAAATTATTAACTGTCTGACTTTTCCCTCCACCTAATCTAACCTAACCAATAATCAAAATTTTCAATGGTCCAAGAGTCAATACTGTCAATTGTCCGATTTTTCCCTCCATCTAACCCAACCTAAACAAATGCAAACTTTTCAAAGGTCTAAAAATTAAGACTTTCAACTGTCCGAGTTTTCCCTCCACCAAACCTAACCTATCCAATGTCTAAATTTTTCAAAGGTCCAAAATTCAATACTGTCAAATATGTGATTATGCGCTCCACCTAACCTAACCTTACCAATGCCCAGATTTTTCAAAGGTCAAAAAATTAAAACTTTCAACTCTACCGAATTTTACCTAATTTCCAAAATTTTCAAAGGTCCAAGAATCAATACTGTCAAATGTCTGATTTTCCCTCCATCTAACCTAACCTTACCAATGTCCAAATGTTTCAAAGGTCCAAGAATCAATATTGTCAAATGTCTGTTTTTCCCTCCACCTACAACTGTCTAATTTTTCCCTCCACCTAACCTAAACAATATCCACATTTTTCAAAGGTTCAAAAATAAGAAATATCAATGGTCTGATTTTCCCCTCCACCTAACCTAACCTGACCAATGTCCAAAATTTTCAAAGGGCCAAGAATCAATACAGTTAAATGTCTGATTTTTCCCTCCACCTAACCTAACCTAACCAATATCCAAAATTTCAAAGGTCTAAAAAATAAAACTATCAACTGTCTGAATTTTTCCCTCCACCTAACCTAACCTTACCAATATCCAAATTTTTCAAAGGTTTAAAAATTAAAACTTTCAACTGTCTGATTTTTCCTCCACCTAACCTCACCTTACCAATATCCAAATTTTTCAAAGGTCTAAAAATGAAGTCTATCAACTGTCCAACATTTTCCTTCACCTAATCTAAACTAATGTCCAATTTTTTCAAAGTTCCAAGAATCAATACTGTCAGATGTCTGATTTTCCCCTCCGTTTAACCTAACGCAACCTAACCACTGTTCTAATTTTCTAAAGGTCTAAAAATTTAATTTTCAACAGTCTGATTTTTGCTCCACCTAACCTAACCAATGTCCAAATTTTTCAAGGGTACAAGAATCAATACTGTCAAATGTCTGATTTTCCCCTCCACCTAACCTAACCAATGTCTAAATTTTTCAAAGATCCAAGAATCAATAGTGGGGGAGGGCGAGAGAGAGAGAGAGAGAGAGAGAGAGAGAGAGAGAGAGAGAGAGAGAGAGAGAGAGAGAGAGAGAGAGAGAGAGAGAGAGAGAGAGAATGTATAGATATATTTGCTTGCATCCAAATAGAAATAGCGAGTACAGAAAGCATCATGAAATAGAGATAATATGAACTCTCTAATTCTTCTACTTGTACTAATTACTTCAATTGTAGCAGAGAAACAAATTTTTAGACCAAAAGAAATAATAGATGAAACGTCGTCAAAGAAGATAATACAAGATTATAACGCTGACCATAATGATGCTAGTGGCATTGTAACATTAAGCAAAATAACAAAAATGAATAATGATATTTATAACAATAATAATAATGATTACAGTCATAACATTAATAATAATAATAATAAAAAACTAGCGATATATTTTACGAAAAAAAAATCCAATTTTACTTCTTTCCCTCTCCCTCTACTTTTCCTTTTCCTGCTTTACCACCCCCTCTCACTCTGAAATCTTGTTTAAATTGACTCCTCCCCTCCCTCAATTCCTTGTCTTCTTTGCTTACCTTTAGCTTACATTTGCAGAATGTACCGATACAACTTATTGTTGGTTATGAAGACTATATATGTACATGCTATTTCTGATTGCAATAGCTTTTACTAGATTTATTTGTGACTTTTACATACGATATAATTTACCAGTGAAACTGACGCAATACCATAGTAAAAAAAATCGAAAGAGAGAGAGAGAGAGAGAGAGAGAGAGAGAGAGAGAGAGAGAGAGAGAGAGAGAGAGAGAGAGAGAGAGAGAGAGAGAGAATATATATATAATTATATATATATATATATATATATATATTAAATATAATGAATTTGAATCGAATTAATCAGGGTTATATTTACCAATAATAGTCATGATAGTGATAAAATACAACAATAATAATGATAATAACAATAGAACCGAGCATAGATAGTGACTGTTTGTCTTCTTAAGCCATAATTGAGATGTCCGTTGCATAAAAAACGTAAAGTTGCATACATAGCGATCGTTTTTCAGTTAACAGTCTCGTTTAAATGCCCGTTATATTCGTAGCTAATAGTGCGCAGGCTGGTAGTCGAAGTCAGGAGCTGCCTGTCCATGGACAAATTTCGGACAATATGCAGTATGAGGTGGGTTGGGTCTGAGTTGGGAGATAAAACCTATATATATCGATAGCCCTATACAAACCAAGACACTTTTCTTCTATGGCAATATTTGTGCAAATGCTTCCCAAAGGTACTATACGTAAATGAACAGAGGTGAGGGCCTAATTTTGCCTAAGTCCATCATCATCTTTCCATGACGAAAGTAAACATTAGACTGGACGCAGAACCGATTACTGCGCTGTTCAGACTAGTGCATTTATTGCTGCGCGATTGTGAAAAGAATAATTTTGCTAATCATCAGTGTCTGCCGTTCCATATTTATGGTTCCAAAGAAGCACTTATTAGCCAATGGAGTGTGTTTTACATGTCATTATCACGTTGTATAGTCTTTTAACTGTAATATATACAGGAGACATTATAGAACAGTGAATCGGGTCTGCAGGACCTCTTTGATTAAGACATGGAAAAACGAGAGACCAGAAACAAAGGGAAGTCAGGCAAGCGCTTTAGAACATCAGGACATATCAAAAAACGTCTATTGATCGATTAAAACGTACGT
>NW_020869163.1:472941-505441 GCF_003789085.1 Penaeus vannamei
CCTATTAATTTATATAACCACACAGCACACTACACTAACGAGACTCTTCCACAGCATCAACTACACGATCCGCTTTAAGCTAGGGGTCAATGTGATTAAGTATAAGGTCTGCGTTCGACTACCTCTACTATTACATAATAGACGATCCTCCTCAGTAGAAACTTAAACTCTGGTCCGCCTCTCCAACAATCCTGCTCGTACTATATACTCGACCTCGCCACCATTACGAGTGTGTCGCTCTCCTATTTTACACCATATACTATATATAATGACCATACGCCAATTCCTAGTCACCTCAACCAAACTATATATACATATGTATATACACTTATGATTATATGATATAGTCCATTAATATATATATATATATGTATATATATATGTAATTAATATATAATATGTATGTATATATATATGTATTTAGTATATATATATATATATTTATATATATTTACATATATATACACATTATATATTATATATATATATATATATAATACGTACATATATATATATATATTTTATATATATATATATATATATATATATATATATATATATATATATATATATATATATATATATATATATATATATATATATATATATATATACATACATATATATATATATATATATATATATATATATATATATATATATATATATATATATTATATACACACACACACACACACACACACACACACTATATATATATATATATATATATATATATATATATATATATATATATATATATTATATATATATATATATATATATATATTAATATATAAATATATAAATATTTATATATGTATATATGTATATGCATATTTGAATAACTACTACTGCTTGTCCAGGTGTGCTTTGTAATTACCCGGATAATCTTAGTTTAGTACTATCTTTAGATCGTTTATTATTATTATTATTATTCCGGTTCTGTACAGTATCTTTTATTCCGTCATTCGTCTTTGGAGCTTTTTTTTATATATATATCCCTTACATTTTTCATCTCCTTCATAAGTGTGATGATCTCCTAATTCGTACATTTTTATTTCGAGTCATAATTGTTTGTTATTTTAGTTTCATGGCCTCGCCTACACACTCCACCTGATACGAGACCCGTTTAAGGTAAATCGAGATATGAAACTATCCTAAATTTCTTTAACCAGCGATTAGTAACTTCATAAAGCCTGTCAAGATCTCGGAGAATCCTCTTGGTTAAAAGTGCCGTTGTCGCAAGATTAGGATGAAGAACCAAGTGCCTTCTGCTAGTTAGGAAGCATTAAATGGTCTCTTGCCGCTATGAGAACGAGCATTTTGATTCTTTGCTCAAGAAAACTGATCTTGCCTATGGTTATTATTTCGATTTGAATTAAACAAAATGCATATAATAGTTTCATACAGCTGCCACATACAAACCACTCTTTAGGTTATTGTATAATGATAGCCGCTGCTCAAATGTTGATCTGTTTTACCTCACACACGGCGATTCCACACAAATATACTAGCTACCAATTACCAACTGTTTGTCGTCGAAAAAAATAACAACATATCATTAAGTCGGACCTTAAATTCATCAGAATCATTGTCTACAGCATTTGTTTTCTTATCTGACCATGTATAGCTAAATTCCATGATTCTGATATTCTTCTTATGTAAGGTTTTATTATGGTTTTCATAATGTATGTATGTAATTTGAAGAAGTATAAGAAAAGTACATGTTGAATGAAAAGAGAGAGAGAGAGACGTAGAGGAGTGAATAAGAAAGGAAAGTAACAAGGGAATGAAGCAACTGTTGGCATGGCAGAAAATAAAGGATAGTGAGTGAGGAGAACAGGAGTAATGGGAATGGAATGGAGAAGCGAGGAAAGGATGACGCGAGAGAATCAGGTGCGGGAAGGCGACGGAAAAGACCGAAGCGCATTAGGGGATGAAGCGGTTAGTTGATATATAAAAAAGAAAAGTGTAAGGGAAGAAAAACTGTCTAATAGACACAATTAAAATATCAAATCAATGTAAATGTGTGTGCAAAAATAAAAAAAGGGAAAAAAAAAACAAATAACACATTTCTCGACTCCCAGATAGCTAAAACAAAGGAACCGCAGTGTGTCCAGGATGAAATTATGGCCCAAAAGACAAAAAATAGGAAAATAACCTTCAAAAATTTGGATTAACCGAATAAAGCCATTTGGAAGAGCCTTTGTTCCGCAGTAAAATTGAAGCACGAGAGCTCTGTCTTTGAGTGTTATTAAAAGGGGAAGCAGGAGAGAGACAGAGTGGGAGGGACATTACAGAGAGAAAGAACCGTAAGTGATACAAAAATCCAAAGAAAGACATAACAATAGTACAGAAGAGAAAGGTAGAAAGATACAAAAGTTAAGAAAAAAACAATCCCTGAGAAATTAGGCCAAACAGCACCAAGCCAGTACGAGGAATGGAACGTTCGAGCAGAATTTTGTTTGTGCTCAACATTTGTTTGGCTACTGAAGAAGACAGGATGTGCGGACTTTTGCTGCATTACTTGCCGGATATTGGGTCCTGTAAAGGCTTGAAGGCGGAGGTAAGAGGAAAGCAACGCGACAGAGTGACAGAAATACGCAGCTATGCACACATAGAGGCCGACAATTTAAAAAGAGGTAGCGAATAGTTCTGAATATTGTCAAGACATTTTATGAAATGATGGGCACTGGTCTGAGAGAGAGAGAGAAGAGCAGGGTTAGAAAGAGAAGGGGAGTTTGGAGATGACAAATAGTATTAGGACAATACGTTCTTTATAGATGAATAGTTTTTTAAATGCTAATTTTAGTTTCTATGCATTAACACAATGTATTAATGAATATATATCCCTTTATGATATATTGATTTCGTATTGAGGAAAATAATAGTCGTGTCTGCTACTAATTCCTTCACGCAAGATAGTGCCTTTGGTGCAAGTAGCTATTTCTTACAGCTTTTCTGCCCCTGTCTCTACAATGTCCTTTCTGCATTTTCCCAGGCACCCAGGTTCATGGCTTGTCTGTGTGGTTCCCGTGAAGATCAGGTAACTGCTGATTATGGGTTTTCAGGCTGGGTCCGTGTGTTTTTTTAGATTGTCCTACATTCAGGTCTCCTCCAACGAAGGTACTCCCTAATACCTTACAAGGTAATGAAACTCACATTTCTAACCATATCAATACGATATAACAGATATATTCCTCACTCCATTAGCTATGCACTCGCTGTTCCTGTGCGCAACGTGATTACTGTGCGAAGTGCAGCTGGCAATCCAGTCTCTATCAATCGGATGACTTCATTCAGGAACTCATCTCTTAGAAAAGGGTTGGAACCACTGATTTTCAATCACTAAATGTAACGGCGGAAGATGTAATATATAGTTAATTGTTACATATATGCTCAATTATTGAAATTCTAATCATTTGAGAGCGAGAGCAGCCCTGGAGCCAGGTCCCCCGTGGCTCCGCCCCCAGCTGAGCCCGCCGAGATCCCGGGCCCAGAGAGCGAGGACATGAGAATCGGAGGAGGAACCGAGCTGGGACCGGAGAAGAGAGGGTGCAAATCGGGAGAGAAGAGAAGGACCCAAGACCGAGAGAGAGACGGAGCAGAGCTAACGTCGAAAGGAACAGAGACGGCGGAAATATCATCAGCACATCATCGGAAGATATATGCAACGCGAATTATCATCATCACCATCATTTTCGTTTGTCAGTTTCTTGTATATTGTTTGTTGTTTTCATTATTACTTTTTTTGTTATTATTTCGTTGTTGTAACTTCTGCTGTTGTTTATTATTTCATTACCATCATTCATTATTATGTATATATCATTATTATCATTACCTCTGCCAAGGAGGTTATGATTTTGTAGCGTTGGTTGTTAGTTTGTTTTTGGTCCGTTGATTAGTTTGTTACCAAGGCGCAAGAATTATAAACAGTCGTAGACCAAACTCAGATGCCATTGAATTTTGATGGTTATCCGATCATAATCTGTATCGCTGATTTTTTTTAAAAGGATTCATTTGCATTGCGAGATACGGAAAGAGAGGATTTTAAAGTAATTAGGTGTAAATATTTTAATTACATCGGAAACTCTATTGTCTTGGCAGAGGTTATTGCTCCCTGAGTACTCTTAGTTATCACTAGTTTCATTATATTTATTATTATTATTACCTTATTCTTAACTCATTGCTAATATTGATATTATTTTTTTTCTGTTTATTTTCTCTAATGTCATTTAATCATTATATGTTCATTATCATTATCATTGATTCTTGGGATTAGTATGATATTATTGTATTATCATTGATTCATATTTAAGGGGGACCGTGCAGTGTGACGAATGTTTTCTAAAATACTACTCGAAATTTGCCAAAAAAATCTCTTGTAATTTAGTAGGCTTTGTCAATCCCGTGACGTAATATTTTAGCAAAATACGTGTAAAAATAAAAGGATTATTAGTAAGATCTGTAGCCCCCCGCATCTCCCGCCTTCCCGCTCCGATGTTTACTTTGTCGCGGTCGTGCAAAATATACTCTACATTTTCTATTTGTTTTCGAGTTATTTATCCATCCAGCTGATTGCCAAGACTGGGACTTCTGGGACACAAAATTGTTACACTCGATGGCAACACCAAAACGTTGCCGAGGTACCCTATCTCTCACAACTACCACTCTGCAAATATGACCTCACAAAAGTACAGCAATCACACCACACGAGCCACAAACGACACACGAAGCACACTACACACGGGAGGCACACACACACCACACCACAACACTACACACACAAAAGAAAAAAAAAAAAAAAAAGTCGGGGAGGGGAAAAGATATGGCGCTCAAACTACTCGTGAGCTGCCCAATCATCTCAAAACTACAGTTTTGTCATTTTGGTAAAAAATTGCCTACATAAACGGTACTCTGGGCGCGATTCATGCCTGACGGTTTGGCTATCATGGTTGAAGCTCGTGAAATGAATTTGCGATGGGGGTTTTTCTTAGAGAGATGCCATATGAAAATCTGATAGTTTTTGTTCATTAAGAACGCTATTATTTAGAACATTTAGAAAAAGTAATCACACTATCCCACTATTACAGTGTAAATTTAACAGACTCCCTGGTCTATTGCTCTCGAGTGTTTTTTTTTCAACAATATTTTGTTCAGGTGATAAGTGATATGGAGAATAAAAAAACAAAATACAAATTGTGATTGCTTCTCAAAAACTTCTTTTCCTTAAAATAAACTTTCATGTAAGGTTCGTGTTTATCAGCTTTATATTATGTCTTAAGACATATAACTTACGAAAATCCGTATATTGTACGAAACTCGGTACGTCCTCTCGAGTAGTCGACTCGGATGGCTACCTTAATACTCTAATGTATATTATCTATATTTTTTATTACTATTTTTAGTACATCATTAGTTTGTTATCACTGGGTGCGAGGAAGTGTACAGATGTTCATCCATTGATGATCAAGTGTTATATTATCTTATTATCTATATGAGTTAATCTGATATCTATGTATTATTTAGATTGATAGGGTTGAAAATGTGATTATTGAATATTATTACATTATTATTATTTATTTTTTATTCCATTAATTATGTATTCATTATTATTATTATTGATTATACATCCCTGTATTACATCTGATCCAGCCATTGCTGTATTAAGTGGGATTTCTATTTATTGCCTATTGTTATCGTTACCGTTATGCTATTACTATCATCATTATATACTAATTATTATTAGTGTTATTATTGAATTGTTCGTTTGTCGTTGTTGTGTTGTTGTTGTGTCTTAAGAGTTTTTATTACTCCTGTATCGGTATAATAATGAATGTGTGGATCAATGTGATAAGTAATGTGAATTGATGATAATTGTTAATACGAATTAATCATTAGTTTTACATTATTCTTCTGCAGAATACGATAAGGAATGTATTTACATGCGAATGATCATTTCTTTCATTATCAATGTTTTTGTTGTATCATTATAAATGTCTCATTATTTTATCATTTTTAATGATAATATACTTATTTTTGATCAGAATCATTCCTCGGGATGTATAATGATATTAGAATTATGCAAAAACGAGTGGAGCGAGAGGTAAAATGCTAATAATAATTCGTTTTATCATTATCACTATGATGTATTGAATGATCATTGATTCTTAATCATCTAAATCTGAGGTGTCACCATTCCGATCAGGAGCGGGAATATTTATCAGCAGTATACTTATTCGGAATAGGTGGATCATTAGATAATTTAAGTGTTAAAATATATTGTTAATATTTTGAACCCGAGTTAAGAAATATATCAAGAGAAATGACATATGATTATGAGATAGGCTAAGAGGGCCGGTAGAACAATAATAAGAAGTAAAGATAATTCATACATTAGATGTATTATTTTTTAACTAGTTTACTGTTATAGAACATGATAGTATAGCCATTGCTTATGTATATATTTCTAAACTATAACTATATATAAGTGGGCCCTAGTGACATTGTGATGATTAGTCAATATTGTTAAGTATCATTAATAATTATTGTTATGATATAATTAATTATGATTATCGATTACTTTAAAGGAATGTATGTTTATGTTAGTAAATACATATACAAGTATAGCCACGTAAAGATAAAATAATAATCAATTGAGTTAAAAGAATCCAGACCAGTGTGTCATTATCATTGTAATTTTCATAATTATATATTTTTCATGTATATATTTATATGTAGTCATCATTTAAGTTATGTTATTAATTTATTTTTGTTATCACGGCATGTGAATATAGAAAGCATGTGAGATGTATACTGGGTGTACTTTAAGCGTCTGGAAAGGTTCCCTCACTAGCATTACAAGTAGTAATTATTATTGATTATGTCTTGAGTGGGTTCTTGACACAATATGATAATATGATATAATTAAAACATAGAATACAATATAAATTATCGGATGCATTCAGCACTCTCATTAATATCTATTGTATCCATTTCTAAATTAATTACTATTCCGTGATGCGAATCATTTGAATATTATTTTTTATATTACATATATGTCGCCATTGAGTTGACAATCCCATTATAAGTTAAATGATAACAATAGTAATGATGATAATAATTATTAATGATCATGTCACTTCTGATATCGCTCTCACTCATCAATTGCGATCTTCCACAATTTATCATCATATATATGTTTTTATGTTGCTGTGAGTAATCGAGTATCACCTTCAAACCCAGTGCTCAATATTTATCAATCTGCCACTCCAACGCGGTCACACTTATTGATCACATAAAATTGAGACCTGCTTACATCCTGTGAACTGCTACTCCCACTCCCCGTCCCCCCATCTCCCTAGCCCCATCCTAAACTGTCTCCACTGCCGATGTTCTTTGGCTTATAACATATTCTACTACTGGGTATCCTCGACCCTAATCCATTCATCATACACCCTTGTTTGTGATGTGATAAATCCTCTCGTGCAGACATAGAAATGCATTTTATGATGATATCTAGTTCCTGTATACTGCCTGTGAGTATTAGTTCTCGCCTTCTTAAAAAGAACGGGTTTGGATAAGGTGGTCTTTGGCCATGCTATCAATAATATTATGTACAGATAGCTTGGTGGTAATATGCTTTTTCTTAGGTGAAACTGCTATGATACATCGGAGAAAGTATCTCGGACAGATTACATCGATAGCTGGGATGACATTTGATTCACCTGATTTCTTGAGTGAGTATAATTAGTGTGAGGCGAGAGGTGAGGTGAAACAGGAAAGAGTAAAAGCCCAAATCACCATTGCAAGTTGCGCAGACGACATTCTAATGTGGATCACCGCAGCATAATTCTTGCCACAGTCTGACATCATGATGTATTTATAAAATTAAAACGGTCTAACAATACTTTTATTTATATCACCTCTGCCTACATACATTTTATTATTTTTTGTGATCAGTTTCTATTTATTGAGACTTGGTGATTTTTCTGCTATCATGTTTGAGTACAGATTAGTGCATACTCAATTGTCATTCTTTCGCCTTCTCCATTAACGTGTTCTGTCATTATTATTCTCGTCCCAAGTGACCTTTATACTTTCGTAGTGCACATAAGTATTCAGTGGTCTTTTAGTTCATCATATTTCTTGCTCGTTCATGGACAGAAGTCAAGAATAATGTTACATGGGGAAAATAGACCAGGAAATACCATGAATATTTCCCCTGTAAATGAAAAGCTACAAAAGAGCTGCCCACTTCTTGTCATAGTCGACCTGGACCCTCTATGATCATATTACGACCCAAATTATTACTCATAAATGTAAGTTTGCACTAATTTGAAATATTTTAGAACCACATCTCTAATGCGTATTTCCACTCGTCCAAAATGCTCCTGAAATAACCCAAGGTATGTTTTTAACTTACCCTTACTACTTTGTGTCACGCGTCCAGCCCACCTAAAGAGACTACTGCCCTCGTCTGACCCACGCAATCGTTTTTCGTTTTCTCTTCCCAATCTCGTGTAAGTGTCAACATTCACATACACTTCGACACTGGTGCTCTCCTACTACGCCCGTGTGTGCGCCATAGTTTCCTCCTTAGGCCCTCGCAAATTTATCTGGATCAATCGCCATTATTGAATATTCCGTAGTTATATTCAACGGATTAATATTGATTCATCTACGAACATTATGCGCCGCACATTACATATGACCTGATGAACAAGACTCTCGAACTCTATGTTCAGTAGTCCCTTTTAATCATTCATGTGGGGTATGTTCACCCTCCGCAATTTTTATATCCCAATCAACAATGTCATAAGGTATCTCACCGACACACACAATGGTGGCTCTATGAAAGAACCAAGGTTATGAGAATGCAAATAAAGTCACACATGTATATTTCTGTTGTATAGACTCGGACGCTGCATATTGTGACGTGCAGTGAGACAGTATGTGGTGATATGATGCTGGAATGTATCGAATGGTGGAGAAGAGGATGTAAATCAATTTCGAAATATGTTCGTCTCTCATCTACAAGAAAAATGCTCACATACATTCAGCTGAGCAAATTCCTGCATTAAGTACATTTCAATTTATTATGTGTCAATTTCGCACACTCTGCTGAATATATGAATATTGAAACATTTACCAGTTTGCCAGGGGAAAAAGAGATATTAGATCTATAAGTCAAATTATAGCAAAGAAGATAGGAATCGGGAATGGACAGTAAGCCGGAAAATTTGGGTGTCACTTGAGTGATGTAATGAAATAAGACAAACCATAACTGACACTCTAAAAACGGATAAGATTATTGAGGCTCATAGGATATCACAAGGATGTGAGGTTATAACTCTCCCGTATTATCTATTATCATTTTAAGCCTGTTCTTAATCCTATTAATTTCGCGACTTTTGCTTTACCCTGCGAGACATGCTGCTCTCGTTCCCTCTCTCTCTGTCTTCTAGGCTCGTCTTTCCTGTCTTCATTATGTCAAACTCTAACTCAGTCATATGCACCTACCCTTATTTGCTATCAATTAGAGATATCTGTAATATAATATAATAGTCTAATCTTGTGAGGTTTGCGCTTTATTTCAATGCATCGTGACTATTCCGGCTAACCTTGTCCTTCTTATGGTTATCTAAAAGCACGATCTCCGGTCTGAGAGAGACTCCTCTCCGTGCGTACCAATTAGCACGTGTCCAGAGATCGACACAACTCTCCCGCTAAATCCACCTTCCGAAGATACTCACTCGACTAAATACATAATCTCGCGCCCCTCTTATCACCTAGTGCAAGGTCTGACGGTGACCGGTATTAAACAGATTAGGAAAATAATCAATAGACAATATAATCCCACGGTTACAAAATAAAATCGTTTACTTATTAGCCATGAGATAAAAGGAAAATGGTGTAACGGACATCCCCTACACAACATGCTCTCAAATACTCACGACACACAGCAAAGCTAGAAATGTGAAGGTGAGAGAGCGAGAGTAAGAAGAGTAAAGGCGCTCATCGGGATGCAGAGAAGAAAGATTTCTTAAACCAAAATTGGTTAAGAAAAAATGGCACAGCTCAAACGTTAGCTCTCTCTCTCCTAGTCTCTGTAAATTTTATCCGGTCTCAATAACATTCTTCTCTCTCTAAATCTATGCTATCGTGATCTTTCATCTCTCTCTCTCTCTCTCTCTCTTGAATCTAGAGTTCTCACGGTGGTCGAGTACTTCGGTCTCGTCTCTCTCTCTCCATCTCTCTTCTCTTCCCTCTTCTCCCCCCCTCTCTCTGTCATTCCATCTATCATCCAAGATTTAATGTCTGGTGAATAACGCAGCACGACACACACAGCACGACACTCAACACACGACACACCACACACATAGCGAGCGAAGCAACACAGACGGGACGAGCAGGAGAAGAGAGCAGCAACGCACCACGACTAACAACAAGCGAGAGCAACACACACAACAGCAGGGACGGGGTATACCGGACATCACACTACACACACACCCCAAGACACACACACACACACATACGCAACACAGCGACACGCAACCACACACACACAACGGACACACACACAGCACACACAACACACACCGGCGGACACACTATATACAACACGCCACAGAACCTAATTCAGAAGCCATAAGTTTTAATGAAAGAAGGCATTAGCACAATAAAAATGCCAGGTAACAACTACGTAGCCGGAGGGTGCGGATTACGCTAGATACTGACGCGCTTTAGCTTAGTAATGATAATCCTCATAATAGAGAGGGATGACGATGACCATGGAGCCATCATCACTGGATCGATGATCATTTCACTCATCATCATTATCATTACCATCATCAGTACCAATATTATGTGTAATCTTCGGTAGTATCTATTTGATATCATTATCATCAATTAACATTATCTTACCCATATTCAATATCATTTATATACTCTGATTAATACATCATTATCATCATACATCTACTTATTATAGCCATTTCTTTTGCATGTGGGGGGCAGGAGCGGTGGCATGGCTTATTGTTGCGTGGTCAATGGGAAAATTAAATACCAAATTTGAAAAATCATTTATACCGAGTCAATCTCATTCATAAAATCATCTTACCCCATGAAGTAACCGACAATATGAAAGCCATTAATGGTTCCTTAAATCATCCGATGACTATATAAGAACAGCCAAAAAACAATAAAAATTGTTCACCCTCATTTAAAAGTCTTTTTTTTAATTATTGAATAACAATTATTGATAGAACAAGAAGAATTGAAAAAAGTAATAATGATAAAATGTTGGCGAAGGGGAGATTCACTAAAATTTATAATAATGAGTAATAATACCAGCGTACTATATACTCGTCTCTGCCTAAGGTAAATGTACTGCGGCCAGGTAGGTCTAGCTTGCTCTGCTATATCAAACTTATAATTGGCTTCAACTTTTCGTCCAACGGGTATCTTATTTCTGATAATTCCCTACAATGGATATATATTATGAAAAATAAGAGATACGGAGGATCAGAGAATAAGATAGAATTACGAATGGTAACAGTCCAGCATTCTTTAGATGGCAGCAACAAAACAAACAGAACTAATACAGCGAGAGTATTTTCAAAACCAAAAATTTGGCGGCTCTCTCGTTTGCTCCTAGTCGTTTACCGCAGGGTTCTTGAGACTCTTTTCAGCACGATCCAGATGATTTTGTTACACGACATATACACAAATAGATAATGTGAATACATTTATCATTTCTTTTTTTCTATATGTATTATTTACATCATTTGTCTACTAGTGTATATGTATTTGCTTTACAAACTAATCATTTAGCTATTTACATACGCCCTCTATTCTCAATTGTTAACACACCACAACCACACACACACCACCACAACACACAGACAACACACACAACATAAATAATTATGAATCGTAGAATAATATATAGAGTAGCCGGAGAGAGAGGTAGGATAATATGATTGATAAGGTAATATATATAATAGGCCTAATGAATAGAATATATATATTACTAATATATATACATATTTATATCATATATGGGATGCCAAGAACCTATCGTTTATAAATTAGTCTTCGGAATGAATATGCAAAGATGCACGGGCAAAATTAACATACAGATATATCTATCTTATCGATTTCTAATCTATCTAATCAAATATTCTAATCGTATACTATCAGTAATAAGTAATCGGGATATAATAAAAGTAATCTATAATGAATATGTGTGTGATGTCGTGTGTGTGTGTGTCGTGTGTGTGGTGTGTGTGTGTGGTGTGTGTCGTGTTGTGTGTGTGAGGACATAGATAGTGATGCTGCTGTCTGAGAATAATGTGAGTGATGTAGTGAGCGAGTAGTGACGTGTATGCAGGTGCCTAGTCGTGCACGAGTGATGAAATACCAAGACAATAAAATCTAATGAAGCTGAGAAGGTGGTATAGAGGAAACGAACATAGGTAACACTAGCTAAACGTTACGTCACTATAAGCCGTCTCAAATGATGAAATCGGTAATGCAAGTGGACATACTACTGGATAGAGATATAAGTATCTATATATTATATCTAGCAAGTTAAAAAGAATAGAGGTGAAGCAAGATCAAAATAAAGGAAATGATGAGAAAAGTGGAAATAATCGGTATATAGACTGAGGAGTGAAAGCGATCCTCCGTTAGAAGCCCCTAAAGTCGGGGTGATACTTGGACATCAATAACTGCGTCCTCACACTTGCCCCTCTCCCTGAATCTGACGTCGCTCACATAGAGGTGCGTAGTCGATGGAGGAGTGGAGGTAGTATGAAGGGAGCAGATTATATATGGATGTAATATATATATAATATATATATGTATATGGTGGATATATATTAGTGGATCGATGTATATAATATATATAATATATATAATATATATATATATATATATATATATATATATATATGTATGTATGTGTGTGTGTGTGTGTGTGTGTGTGTGTGTGTGTGTGTGTGTGTGTAGCATACTGCATAGCAATATTGCATACCAAACCACTATGCTGTCTGGCTTATTCTAAAAGCAAACCAAGCCTCGCTCCCATCGTGTCATTTGCTTCCGCCTGCCCGCGTCCGACAAAAGGGCACTGTCACTGTCACTGTCACTCCGCGCTCCTTCACTTTCGACAACGAGAGATCAGCGCCGTGCTCTCCCCAGGGTGGACGGCTGCAGAACACCGCATCAAGCACACTACCATATATCTCGTATCATTTTTGTTACTTGTGTGTAAACTCTTAAGAATAAAGAGATGCCGTATTCACCTATTACTTTGCCCACCATTACCAATATAGGAGGTATACCTCTCTAACAGTGTTGGAAAGGTGGTGGTTGCGACCTTTCGGCTCGCAAACTTACCATACACATTTTCGAAATCATCTCGCCAACAATCTCTCGAAACAACAAACAGGATGTCTTCAAAACCATGTAAGTACACGTTATAGGCGAATTTGTTCTCGTCCCTTTCTTCTTCTCCCATGTGTTAAGCCGTACTAATGTGCAGTCTTACGTTGGTTTTGCTGGTTAAAAGTGAATAGTGTGGTAATTCTTATAAAATCTTTACGGCAGCAGGAAATGAAAACACTCTCACTCTGTTATTCTCCCTTGCCCTATATTATACTCCTGTGAACAAACATAAATAATTTAGTAATTAATTGATATCTGTCGCTTTTAGATAGAACGAATTCAATGCGGACGAAGTGGAAGGGCGCTGTCAGCCAGGACGCCCATAGATCCAGCGAAGAACCAGGAATTTGTCCGTGCAGGCATCAGTCGCCCCGGGATGCTGTGGAAGAGCGCCGCCTGCCTGGACACCGTAGATCCAGTCACACTCCAGGAGCTCATCAGCGCAGGTATTAGCTGCCCTAAGATGCCGGAGACCCAGTTACAGGTACGAGAACGTCTGGACGAGCAAGAAGGCCTCGGAGGAGATCTACGAGGACGTGTTTATGAATTCGCCGCCGAGTTCATCCTGGACGAGGATTACGTGGACGTCGAGGACAGATGAATGTACCAAGGATCAAGAATGGCTGACAAGGAGCAGCAATCCGAGGACAGGAACGCGAGAATGAGATTACCAGTAACAGGTGGGTAACAGTGAGTGTGAGTGTTTCATTCATTTATTTGTTTATTATGAGACTCACTCGGTACAGGTAACTAGCAGACAGTTGCATTATCAACTGATTTTAATCTATGTAATGTAATTCAGTAATATAAATATAGCATTAGCAGTGTTGGCATTGGCAATAGTAATGTTTTAACACAAAAAGAAAAACAATAACATATTGAGCACTATTATAAATTTTTATTGATTTATTTATTATTATTTCATGAATTAATTTATTTTATTTTATTTTTCTTTCTTTTTATCTTTACATCTGATATGCCCCATTCATCTAGAAAGTCTCTGATTTGCTAAGAACAAAATGCAATATTTCATTAAATTTCAGCCCATATGACATTTAACGAATGTATTGGTTATGTAGTGTTTACCCCAGCCAAGACACTTTCAAACTACAACGCGGGTCTTGCAGAGTGTAATTCAGACAGGGGAGCTGCTTTAAAAAGTGGTAGCAGGCGTTTTCCAGCATGACCCACCCATTACGACTCTGAAGCCCTTAACTCTGTAAGTATTAAGGAAGCTTAATACTTTACTTAACTTTTCATTTGATATTATCATTGTCAGTGTGATAATTTCCTTTTTCCATTCTTTCAGTCTATTTATATAAGTCCATTCTTCTTTTAAAACAAGTAAAAAGGATAAAACGCAAACAAACAAAACACAAAGAAAACCTGAGATCCCCTCAGTCTGTATATTCTCAAAAGTGTACAATACATATATCATCCTATCTGGCCTCTTACAAAGAATGAAACTTATCTCTCTCTCGCAGGTCTCCAGAAATCCATCAAGGAGGAGGCGGCCGGTGAGGCCAGACGCTGCTACAAGCGAACCACCCAAGAGAGTGATACGCGGCTAGTCTGTGGCTTATATAGACTCGTGTGTCTTGTCACAAAAGACTTAAATTATATATATGAGAATAAAAGAGATAAAAAGAATGAGACTGATTTAACCATTTAAAGTTAAAAGATACCCGAGGCCGTTAAAAGCTAAAATGTGTAAAATAAACCAAAACAAATAAAAATGCTCCAGGTGGCTGCCGAAGACTCCCACAGACGGTGCTGAACCAAGGTGCTACGCTGTTGATAGGGGGGGGGGGACTCGCCTAGTCTGGACTCTTGCAAAAGTGGGGGTACATCACGTCCACTACAGTTATATATATAATCGATAGCATAACATCAATTCTTCAGTGAAAATAACAGATTAGTAATATTTTCTTGAATCCTCTGTTTACAAAGGAATGACAAGGAGTTAAAAATCCGGCAACGTTTATTCAGGCGCCACAGACACAGTTGCCAAATGTTGGCGGAAATGTAACTTTGTGTCTAATCTCTATTTCAAGTCGCATATCCATTCCATAATAATTAATTGTTATAATGTGATATACATAACGTGAGGGAAGACGAACACAGAACGAGAAAAGGTGAAAACATTACTTAAACGCGAAGTTATTCCTACATAATTATGATTGCAATTGAATTACAAATGAAATGCTGTCTTATATACCTAGAAGAAAAATGTTGCCGGAAATAAAATAATATAAAAAAGCTGCATATTATCGTGACAGATTATTATCCAAGTGCAAAGTGATTTCCTTTATACACACCTATTCTCTCTCACTCTCTCTCTCTCTCTCTCTCTCTCTCTCTCTTACACACACACACACACACACACACACACACACACACACACACACACACATATATATATATATTATATATATATATATATATATATATATATTAATAATGATATATAATGTATACAAAATATTATGTATATTATATAATATATAATATATGTGATATACATATATGTATATATATATATATATAATAATAATATAATTATATAATTTATATATAAATATGTAATTTAAAATAAATATATATATGAATATATATATAGTATAATAATATATATGTATATATATAATATATATATATATATATATAATATGTATGTATGGTGAATGAATTAATATGTGTGTATATATGTATATGTATGTGAATGAATATATATGATATATATGTTATATATATATTATATATATATATATTATATATATTACACAAAAATATAAATGTATATATGTATATATACACAAATATATATATATATATAAATATATATATAATATAATATATTATATATATATAATATATATATATAATAATACATATATAAATATATAAATATATAATATAATATATATATATATATATATATATATATATATATATATATATATATATATATATATAGTATATATGTATATATATATATATGTATTATATATATATATGAATATATATTGAATAGTATATATATATATATATATTATATATATATAATATATATAAATGTATATAATATATATATATATATATTATATATATATATATATATATATATATATATATATATATATATATATATAATATATATACATAAAAACATATATATATATATATATATATGTATATATATATATATGATATATTATATATATATATATATATATATATATATATATATATATACTATATATAATATTATTATATATATATATATATATATACATATATGTATATATATACAAATATATATTTATAAATATATATATTAGTATATATATAGTATATATAAATATAAATATATACCACACACATATATCTATCCCTATCTTTATCTATCTATCTATCTATCTATATATATGTATATATATATATATATATATATGTATATATATATATGTACATATATATATATATATATATATATATATATATATATATATATATATATATATATGTAAGATGTAAATCAATAATGTGTTTTGCTTATTTCTTTTTCTAACTCCTCTGTTCTTTTTTATTTAGTTCCAATATGTAATAATAAATAAGAAATAACTGTCTTCAAAATTTAATGAATATCGTCAATTCATATGTTTCCGTTTGAATAACTAAACTAGTAAAGCTGTGGGCTGAATTAATTAGCAATCTTACATAATTGATATCATTTACATTTCTTAGCGATGGGATGAGCACTCCAGGCACGGAGTAGACAAACGAGAGCTTCACTTCGACTGACGCGACCATATTGGATGTCAGAATATCTTACCAAAAGATTTTATGGACTTTTTGGTATGGCAATATTGGCAAGGATATACGGTGATTAAGAAAAATGAAATTTATTTTCCTTGTGTGCGTGTGTGTGTGTGCGGGTTTGTATATTAGCATTTGCGTACACACATGTATACATTCATATAAGCGCGCACACACAAGTATACGCACGACAATATTTTCCATCCTATGACTTGAATTGGCTATTAATCTGTACTTGTGTGAAGATTAGTTTGGACACGAATTTCCTTTAGGATATCAGAAACCGAAAAATCATATAACCATATGGATTCTCGCCAAATTTTTCAAAAAATACTTATCGAGTCACAGCCGTAACACGTGTTTATCCATAGGCCATATTCTGGGATTATATTGCCATGGTGGTGGAGAAGCAGCAACAGCAAGAAGAAATTGTAACAAGAACAGTCGCAATAATGATAATAATAATGATGTTCATATAGGAAACCAATGATGCTACATGATACTAGGGTATAGAATCGAAATTGTCTTGAAGGTAAGCAATATTGGATAGGTGACTATGCCCTTATATAACTACGCAGCTTCAACAATTGGTCCCTGATCAAACGATTTCTTTTCATCACTTGAGCTTGGATAATAACATTGTGAAGTATTGCTGTTAAATGTGGATTATGTTGTAGTGAATTTGACAGTAAAGGTTCTTGTCTAGCATATATTTTATTCACGTTACTACTACAGTATCCATAGTTAAAATGTCATATATTTACGTTTCTCACATCTAATGACTGATAAATTCATTGATAGTATATCAATAATAGTGTAAAGAAAATCACAGGCTTTCATCCATATTACACATTACAATACAGGGGACTCTCAGAATAAGTCAGCTTTTTTACTTTTCATCTGACAGCTTAAGCTATATCCATAAACCTTGCAAATTAAACACACTGCAGATAAAAGTATACTTAAAATGGATCAACTCAACTCTGCCATGGCCTACTCAAATGCTAGGATGTTGGTTATATATATATATATATATATATATATATATATATATATATATATATATATATATATATATATATATATATATATATAAAGCTATGCAATTACGTAAGAAGATTTTCCATCAATATCAGATATGCGATTGAGATGACACAAGTTTAGGGTCAAGATAAAGGTTGACCAGTATCACAGACGCAAGTGAAAGACATAGGGTGTGGATCAAAAGAAAGTCGGCTTAGCTCGAGTTCAGGGAAAAGTCAACTTCGTTATTAGATACAACTGAGATGACAGAAATCACGGCAAAGGGAAGAGCCAACGACAATATCAAATACGATTGCTATAACATAAAGTCTGGATCGGATAGAATTCTAATGCATTGTTACCAAAGCGGCCAATACACTCTGAACAGTCCTCCTGTTATTACCTGTTGCAGAAAGAACGAAAATGTGTTTTGAGAAATAACAGGTTTCCCAATCTGTTTCATAACAATATAAAAAAGTACACCATTGTACCAGTCGCACACCAAAAAGTTTGCCATTTATCAGCAAGTGAAATAACTGACAAAGTCATAGTGCTTAATTCCCCAATTAAAAAAATTCTGTAGTTGCTCTGATGCTCAACATGCTGTAGAATAATCGCCTACGTTGTTAGCGCTGCGCAGAAAGAAAGGGAAGTGGTCCTTGAAGAAAAAAACGTGATACTTCCAGAAACAAAAAGTAAAAGAAGTATATAATCATTATCGTTCTCATTAGTTTTATTATTGTTATTGATTTATCATTATTATTATAATTATTATCATCATTCATCATCATCATTGTCATTATCATTGTTATTGCTATTATGATTATCATTTACATTTTCATTTTGATTAATATAATTTTATTATCATTTTCAGTACCACTATCGTTGCTATTGCCCTTGTCATTATTATCATCATATTTTTCATTTTTTAAAATTTCAATCATTATTATCAGTATTATGATTATCGTTATCATTATCATTACTATTTTCATTATTATCTTATCAATTCATTGTTATTCTTGTTATCATTGTTATTCTTGTTATTGTTAGAGTTATTATCATTATTGTTATTATTATCATTATCATTATTGCTTTTATCAGTTATTATCCTTATCCCTATCCTAGTTAACCTTATTACTATTACTAATACTGTTACTTTTATCATAATATCGTTCTTATCATATTCATTTATTATCAGTATTATTGTGTTTTTTTTTATAATGATAATGAAATTGATGATATTAATTTCCTTGTGTTTTTTTATCGTTATAATGAATATCCTCATCGTACTTATCATTATCGTTATTATGATAATGATTAGTAATAGTAGTAGTTGCACTACAACTACTACTGCTATTATTCCAACCGCAACTACTATTAGCCGCATCATTAAAGTTATGATTATCATTAGTTCTTGTTATGAATTATCATTATTATTCCTATTGCCATTATTATATGAAATTAGTGTTTGTATTCGAATTATTGTTGGTGAAAGAATACAAAAATAAAAGTCAGAATAACTTCTTTCTTTCTTACATTCATTACATACATTATACGTTTCATGGGAAATAGATTCCCTGTATCTTCATATGAATGAAGATGAACTTAAAATGCACATTAAAATTTACATTTATGTTAATTGGCTAGTCTTACATTATTTAGATATGCTGTTAATGGATCGATTTATACGATATGTATATTTCAATACGAATTACTTTCGTGTAGGGAGGTGAAATTACGAAAAAGAAATATATAAGCTGTTGCTTGTTTGATTCAACTTGTGTATCACATGCGTGAATCTGCAGAATTATCATAAAAAATAAACATATACCTTGTGTAATTTAAAGAATGCAACTGCTGGGGAAAATAGTCTGTATTTGCACTCGCAATAACACTTGAATCTCGCCACATATGAAAAAAGGATGTTATGAATAGCATTTATAATAAATATTTTTCTTTGGCTGAATTTCAGTTCAGTTCTGTGAGATTTACGAAGGCCAGATTCACTCGGGCCTTTCACATATGTGGTCCGGCATGTGTAAGCCATTTAGAGCTGTCTCAGTGGATTCATCATCGACTTTATTCACCCAAAACTAATATAAATAAATAACCGGCTGGCGATACTTGTCATTTAAATATATTTCTAATCTTTAATTGGGAAAATCCCGTCCCGATATTAGTATGGTACTCACGTTTAGTATGGAACTCAAGTTAATGTTAATATATTAATAGCATTTTGATCAATTTTGTCTTTCATGTTCTATGCTCAGTTTTCTAGTTTTCGCAATATTTTGTTCTATAAATAATCATTGTTTTAACCGGAGTTACTGTGGTTGTGTTCACTACTTAGATCTTTGTAGACACGATTAGCTTGTGAACTCTCTTCCTATAGCCTTTCTCCAGATCCTCACTCATCCCTTAAGCCACCTCAGGTCAAAATGTCTCTGCTGGGCAGTATCATTATTCCATATCTTGTTCTTTCGTGTTCATCATTCTCTGTTTGTCCTTCTCTCCTCCCTTAGCCGCCCCCTCCTTTTCCTTCCCTCTCTTCTGCTTTATGAGTGGCTTGGTCGAGCGAGAGAGATCCTTGACCTTTCGACAGGAAGCCTGATCTTTCTTAAAGACATTAAGTTTCGACTTATCCTTGTTTTTTACTTGCAGAGATCGTGTCATGTCAGACATAACGAGCAACTCTGACGAATTGGCCAAGTGATGATTATAAAACTGTTAATACTGTGTAAGCTGAAAATATTAACAGTGACAAGATAAAGAAGGATCACGAATGAGAAAGTGAAGTTTAATTGTTCGTTATTCAAAAGATAAATGAAAGTAAAGAATCAGTGGCGTTGCTGAGGGAGGAACTATTTTTCACCGATCCTCAATCGCCCATTCAAAGAACACCTGGCAAGCACGCACGCACGCGCGCGCGCGCACACACACACACACACACACACACACACACACACACACACACACACACACACAGAATGACTCTCTCCATATATATTCCTGACTAAAGTATGATTGTTCTTCATTAAATATGCATCATATTCGAAAGCAAAGAATTGCTTATATAGCGTTGAATTCTTAACAGGCATACATGAAGACATGTATTCATGAATACATGAAGACATATATTCATGAATACATGAAGACATTTCCTAAAGCTCAGATTCTCAAAATCACACAATGAATATTTTCAATTGCATGCTTGTAAGGCGATCATCTAAATCGCTCTTTCTGTCAACAACTTTTATAATGATATCCTAAGAATATATATATATATATATATATATATATATATATATATATATATATATTATATATATAATATATATATATATATATATATATATATATATATATATATAGTATATATATATATATATAGTATATATATATATGTATGTATGTATACATCATTATATATATATATATATACGCATATATATATATATGTATGTATACATATACATATATAAAACGTATATGCATACAAACACACACACATATATGTATATGCAACGGAACAACGAAGGGAAGGACAAGAGAACATATATGCCGAAGGCCTCTTCGCTAATGTTTCGTCAGGGCATACATGACAAGAGTACATAGAGGAGCATTTATACAAATGTTGGGTGGTCAGGTCACGTCGGTATCAGGTGAACGACGACCTTAGCTAGCTCGTGGCTCCCCGTAGCGGTGTTGATGGTGTTAGTTGTATGAATGAACGCCGCTTCTACCATCTTCCTCTGTCGTGGGGCCAGGCCTTGCTTTATGATGGAGGCCTGGACCACTTCGGGAGCTGACCGTCGGCGTCTACGTGAACAACAAATGCGCTTCTCGTGTCGTGGCGTCGGAGAGCGCTGCGGTGTTGACTGATTCGTCTTTCGTGCAGTCCTCGTGCTGTCTCACATATGTAGACTTTATCACAGCCCCCACAGGGTATGCTGTACACCTGACTGAGGGGTCTGTTGTGGTTTGACCTATTTTCTCTCACGATGTCTCCGATCTTCTTGCCTGAAGACGTAGCTATCTTTAGAGTACGGCCTACTAGGGGCTCCAGGTGCTCAGTCAATTCCGAGTGGGGGATGATTATTCTCCGAGTCTTGTTCTGTGTGTCTTCACCCCTCGGTCTGCTCATGATCTTCTCGGCCTTGCGTCGGAGGTAGGTGAGCATGGAGCGGGGATAGTGGTGGTGTTGGAAAGTGTTGCTGACGTTTTGCATCTCTTCCTCCAAGAACTCAGTGCTGCATATTCTGAGGGCTCGGAGGAAGAAACCAATGACCACGCTTTTCTTGGTTCTCTTACTATGAGCAGAAAAATAGTGAATGAAATCATCTTTATTGGTGGATTTTCTGTATACTGAAAATAACGGTCCATCTGGTCTTCTGTGGATCATGGTGTCCAGGAAAGGGAGCTGTTCATCCCTCTCTTCTTGTCTGGTGAACTGGATGGAGGGGTGTACTGCATTGAGTCTGTGGAGGAGATCTGGCAGGTTCGTCCTGGATGGTATCACAGCTAGTATGTCGTCCACGTAGCGGAGCCAGACCACGTTCCTTCCCACAATTCTTCGGTACTGGTCGGCCTCGAGGGTTTCCATGAACAGCTGGGCAAGGATTGCACCCTGGATCTGTGTATGTATGTATGTATGTATAGATGTATATATATATATATATATATATATATATATATATATATATATATATATATAATATATATATATATATATATATATATATATATATATACAGGGGGCAGGCCTTGTTTCATGATGGCGGCCTGGGATCCTTCGGGAGGTGGCCGTCGGTGTCGACATGAACAACGAAGGCGCTCCTTGTGTCGTGACGTCGGAGTCCGTGTGATGTTTCGCCTACGTAAACTTTATCACAGTCACCACAGGGTAAGCTGTACGCCTGGCTTGAGGGGTCTGTTGTGGTTCGACCTCTTTTCTCTTATGGTATCTCCGATCTTCTTGGCTCATTAGGGCCTCCAGGTGTTCAGTTTTCTTCCATCTTTCCTTCCTGTGAGACTGATTGTTAGTTAGATCTTTCCACTCATTGGATAGGTAATTCAGTAAACACAAATATCAGTATATCTATGTCATTCTCTATCTATATATGTATATATAGGTAAATAAACGCTCCAGGCTTATAAATATATACCTGTCCATCTACCTATCTATATATATATATATATATATATATATATATATATATATATATATATATATATATATAAATTTATACATGTGTGTGTATTTATGTATATATATACATACATACATACACACACACACACACGCATATATATATATATATATATTATATATATATATATATATATATATATATATATATATATATATAGATAGATAGATAGATAGATAAATAGAGAGAGAGACACATATATGTGTGTGTTTCTATTTGTCAGAATGTATATGAATTGTATATACTTCTTCCTCTAGCCCTTCCAAATATGAAAGCGGCTCTCCTGTACGCTAAATCAGAGGCCACTGGAACAGAAGTCAAATTAACAGTCGTAAGACAGATAGATAGCTAAATAAAAGGGCCTGATAGACAGCTGGATAGATAAACAATTAGATATCTATGCATATTTATCTGTCTGTGCCTTTATATATCTATCTCCTTTTTTCTGACATTACATCACTGACGAAATGTTTGGTATGAAATCAAACATTGCAATTCAGTAACTGCGTTGAAGATTTTATTACCACTTGCCTGCCCCATGACACTTTTTATTTCGATTCAAAGGATGGCGCTCTTTTTCTCTTCCTGTCGACGATCTCGTCTGAGGTTCTCTTTTGATGTGATGGATTCATGCGACAGACAAAGGCAGACGCTCATGCTTGTGAATCAAGATGAAGTGAAAGGAAAATGGTTAGTTAGTTAGTTGGCAGAAATTAAACACAAGACAAAAGCAAGAAAAAACACGTCTGTATCTGTGTTCAGGCGTGTGTGTACCTTATCAGGTGGGCGGGATTTCCAAATTACTATGATGAAATTTTCATAGAAATTAATAACTTAATGTTTCTCTTGCTTGCCTTGTTGACTGCTTTCTTTATCAGCAAATGCATTATGTATTAATCAATCTACTCTGGTATAACTAGGAAGCTATATGGTATACACCATGGGTATTCTGGAACCAAAGTACACTTTGATACTTGAAAATGTTCCCCTCGGGGTATACGTACCCCAGGTTGGGAACCCCTAAACAACGAGAAGTGTAAATATTGGAATTTGTTGAGAGCTTATTTAGGAACAAGCAGCATCCGCGTACATTTTTGATGATGATGTTCTGATAGCTGATTGCACTTTGCTTAAACTGCAGGAACCCATTCCGGATAATTGGGAAATGTTAAGATAGTATAAATATATGAGGATATATCTGTCTATTTTGGTTTGTATTGAGCATTACACAGATGCTGCACACACACGCGCACGCACGCACGCACACACACTCACACACATAGTTCACAAGAGCTTGGGATTATTCGAAAAGGGAAAGAAACGCCTATTAAAAGCAAATTCACGAATAAGCAAATGGTGACTGATATAATAAAGATATCGAAAGTCGTGGCAACCCATGAAGACTGTAAGAAAATCTGGATAAGAGAAAATATGACCAAAGATGACAGAGAAACACTTCAGAAAAATGGACTGAAGAGGAACAAATCTTTATTTGGAGAGGTCTCCAAGCAAAGCAAATGTACTAACAGAACCAAAATGTAGAGACAATAGCCTTACAGCTAAAAGGAATACCGAAAGACTATATAGAAATGATTTACACATATAGATGGTTTATCTACGAAGGTGCTAGAACTAGAGACAATGATTAAAACTAATACACCAGATGAAATATGTATAATTGAATCCAAAGTGAGTGCCACCACAGAAACAATATTAGAGACATAATATTTCGAGAAAAGACAGGACAAATGGAAATGGAGGGGGGGGGGTACCAAGGAAAGGAATCATTACATAGGATATAAATTAGGTAAGACCCCATAGTGGAACTGAATGCAAAAAGTGGAAACAAACAGGAGAAACATCAAAATAACCGGAGAGTACTTGGCATCTCATACATCGCTGAGGTCCCCAAAAAATACCAAAAATAAATTCAAGAGACATTTAAGAGCCTGGAAGAGGTGCTATAACTTTTGGAACCCACTGCAAAAGACATTCTTATCACAGGGGATTTTAATAGCAAAACTGGCTGGGAAAGTTTCGATCCCAGAGCTGAACTACATTCATGGAATGTTGACCAAGTCATTAATGAATTTTGCTTTTCAAGAAATTAACTGAGCATACCTGGGTAAGAGGGCTAATACCGTCTATGCTTGACCTAATAGTCAAAAATAATAAAGATGACATCAAGATATCGAGGACTGTCCTTTTGGAAAAAGTGACGTTGTAATTAAACTAAAATACTGTCTGCTACAGGGAAAACTCATCCTAAGAAACGAGACAAGTACAATAACAAGAGAAGTGATTATAGAAGCCTTGTAGATTTCTATGGTGACTTAAGCTGGAAAACACTTCTGGGCTATGAAAACCTTGATGTGCAATATTTGAAAAATCAAAGTAAAAAAAAGGAATGGAAATTATATATATATATATATATAATATATATATATATATATATATATATATATATATATATATATATATATATATAAATTCAGATCTGAAGCAAGAAATTGCCAAAAATGTTTCTGTGATAAATACAAGAATTTGAGACAAAACAACACTTTCGGAATAGATTCAAGCGATACAGATCTCAGGCAGTGTATGGAAAATATAAAGTAGGAAGAAATGAGTATTCCCAAATTACTAGAGAGGTGAAATTAGACTAGAAAAAGGATACAATAAATAAATGTACAAGTTAAACAAATGAATTTAATTACATAAACAAGTCTGAAATATTGCAAAAAAGATACGGTTGGGTGGATTGTATGTACTAAGACTGGAAAGGCTTTTGATAAGGTGTCTCATATTATGGGAATTAAAACACCAAGGTGGAGTGAAAGGCAAACCCCTCGAATCGATAAAGGACATTCTTCATGAAAGACATGAACACCGTAACAAGAGGGAAGCCTTCTACATGGCGACGTGTAACCAGGAGAGTGCCTCAAGAATCGGTGTTGGCACCGATTATATTTAATATTTTCTTCAATGATTTAGAGTCAGACATAACCCCAGATAATTATCTGGATATGTTTGCAGAAGTGAAAAAAAGATGATAAACGACGTCTCATGCCAGTGCCTCCAAGGTGATGTCGAAAATTTATTCACGTGGAGCTGTACTTGGGAAATGGAATTCAATACTAATTTAGGTCAGGTAATCAGGTTTGGAGAAAGTAGAAATCGTCCACTATTCCAGTGTAAATTAGGAGACGCAAAACCAAACAGCTGATAGGGAAAAGACCTTGGGATAATCATAAAGGAACCTAAGTCAAATGATCATATAAATGTGAATAGGTCCATAAAATGATAAGACTGACTGCCAACATGAGGGCATTCGTGCATGTGGACGAAGATATGGTAATGAAAATCATTACAGCCACCATAGGACTTTTAGTCTAGAGCAGGGGTCGGCAACCTTTTGAACACAGTGTGCCAGTTGATAATTAATGCCTTCTTATTCATAACCTTGTGTGCCAGTTTTTTCAGCACTGCATACCCAAAAAATGTTTTATAATTTTTGATTTATACTCACCATATTATCTTGCTGTTTAACTTTTTCTTTGCTCCTCTGAATCACATGGCATGCCATAGACAAGCGCTTTGCGTGCTAAGTCTGGCACTCGTGCCATAGGTTGCCGACCTCTGTCTAGAGTATTGTGCAGTGGTATTGAGTCCATACTTGAATAGGATATAGAATGAGTTCAAAGAACATTCATGGGGGTTATGTTTATGCTGTTTAATTATGTTACAGGAAGAGTGATTTTAGACAAAGATGGTCACAAGAAGGACGAGAAAACACAGATAAAAGTTGAAAGTAAAAGGAGACGATTGATGTCGAAAATTTAGTTTTCTATACAGAACTATTGATGCTTGGAAGTCTTCCGAAAACGTTGTCGGTGCCAAAATGTGCATCAGTTTTTAAAAGTTTTACGACAATTTATACAAGGTAGACAGGGTCATCTGAGATTAGCTTTTCTCCCTTATTGAAACAACTTGGTAAGAAAAAATGAGTAAGAACACACACACACACACACACACACACACACACACACACACACACACACACACACACACACACACACACACACACACACACACACACACGAGGATTTATGACCGTCTCGAAAAAGTAATCGAAAACTAGTTCAGCTGAAATATGTTTCTGGATTATAGCATATAAAATCGTCCAAAGGCTTGTAACCAGGCATGACGTTAGCAAACAGGGATTCATATGACAGTGCAAATAGAAAACGGTCTTGGAATCAATGTCATTAGGAGACTAAAGCAGGAGGATCAAATGTTCACAAAATACTACCACTAAACGCAAACAAAGAAATCACTCTCCTATAGATTATTATGGGAAGAAATTATCACGGCTAAATATAGCTGGCTAGCTAGATGGGTGATTGATAAATTTAGAGATAGTCAGGCAGATATATATATATATATATATATATATATATATATATATATATATATATATATTAGATAGATAGATAGATATATGTATATATGTGTATATATGATATATTTATATAAATATATATATATATATATATATATATATATATATATATATATATATATATGTGTGTGTGTGTGTGTGTGTGTGTGTGTGTGTGTGTGTGTGTGTGTGTGTGTGTGTGTGTGTGTGTGTGTGTGTGTGTGCATCTATATATCAGAAAACATTATTTTTCATATATTCAAATTTATCAATTTTATTCTAATCAATATTTGTACCACTGTCATATTAGTGTCTTTGTTATATGCCAATTTTATGTAAATGTAGGCCTATTCTTACTGCATTTACTGTACCGTTAAATCTTGTGGGTAGCACAACCTAACAGTCCTTCAGGCTCTTAGGTGTGGGATTGAATTCATTTCTCTGTTGAGTGTGCGTTATCATAACGGTCATAGAAACATTTTAACCATTAATATTTTATTCAATAACCAAACAATGGACAAATGGCATATCATTCTGCAAATCTTAGCAATACACATGAAATTAAAATGGGCAATATTCTCAAATAATCAGTTCTTATCTAAGGTTATTTATTTACCCCCTCTTTTCCTATTAATTGTAAATCAAAATTATATATATATATATATATAATATATATATATATATATATATATATATATATATATATATATATACATGAGACAGAATCGAGACCCTCACACCCGTGTTCTTTCCATGATTTTACCCAGGCCATAAACTGACCATTTCCCTTCCTTTCATCTTTATAATTTTCCTTTCTTACACTTTGCTCTAATAAATAATTCCATTTTCTATCGGAACTGTCACCTTTGACTACTTCTGTTACTGTATCCTCTGACTACTAAAAATAACGAAATAACTAACATTATGGCGTGTTCTCCCCACATGCTCCACCATTTCTCCTCTCCATTACAGGGAGGTAGGCCATGACTCGTCTCAATTACCACAGATCAACACAAAGGTATTCAACTATTACGTTAATATACTTATCAAGCATTACAATCTATTATATGAGGGTAAAACGTGATTTTAAATACCAGCACTCAGCTAACTGTTACAAGGAGGAAGGCCAGGACTCGTCTGAAGAGAAATCGTTAAAGTAGCGAACTCTTTCTTTCCCCGAAATGAATTGTTAGCTTTTAAACAAACAAGCCATTTAAAGATGAGTATTATAATTTTTTGTTATAACGCTAAATTTTGCTCTGTTGATATGCCTTTAGATTTATGAAAATATGTAAACAAATGTTTCAGTGATGGATATGCATCTTTGAAATCAGAAACAGTGCACCTTTTTAAATTTCGAATAAATAATGATCTCAAAACACACACACACACACACACACACACACACACACACACACACACACACATATATAATATAAGAACAAAAAAATAAAAATAAAGATACATTTGAAGGCAGCTTTTCTTGAAATTTTCTGTTAATTTGGCAATAGTAAAATCCTAATTCAGAAGTGTACTTCTTGTTTATAGGATATCAAGCATACGAAAAATATGAATAACCAAGAGTCGCCGGATTGTGAATTGATTACACTGATTTGAAGGCGAACAATTTAGGCAAAATCTTTACATATGAATGGAATCTAATCAATAATCAGTGATCTATTATTATTTGTTCTCAAGTTAATAACAGGAAGAGTAGCAGATGTTGATGACCTTTTACGAAGGCAAACTTTGCATGATAGGTTTTAGATTGTACCTTTTTTTAATCATGTTCCTATTATATAAGTCAACCTAAATTCTTAAATGCAATCCTGACGAATGTAGATTGTCCACTATTATTCGTGTATCATATCTCATGTCATAAAAGCAGTGCGCAATTCCTCGTGTTACAACACAATTTTTCTACAGCATGAAATAATGATAATAATAATAATAGAAAAATTCCGCGCTTTGAAATGAAGCAAAATTCATTTTCTTAATGCAGAGGACCAGGATTTTTTTTTTTTTTACTGAAGAAGAAATTTATTTTATCGTATTGTTATTTTTATTTTATTATTATTTTATTATTTATTATCATTATTATTATTATTTATTTATTTGTTATTATTATTATTATTTATTTTTTTTTAATATCATAGATTATTCCTCAAGGGATATAGCGAAAATAGGAAGGAAGGGAGAATGACAGATTCAGTTATGAATGGGAGATTGAGAATTAATAGGCAGGACAAGGAGGGGGAAGGGTTGCGGCGTCAGTCACCGGTGATTTGTGTATGAATGTAGGCACAGTATATGCAGATACATATATCTCTACATGCATACACAGGCACACACACACACACACACACACACACACACACACACACACACACACACACACACACACACACACACACACACACACATATATATATATATATATATATATATATATATATATATATATATATATATATATATATATATATATATATATATATATATATATATATATATATATATATATATATATATATATATATATATATATGTATGTATATATATATATATGTATATATATATATATATATATATATATATATATATATATATATATATATATATATATATATATATATACATGTATTTTTAAATTAATAAGTAATTAAATAGATAAGTAAATGAACACCCACACACTATGTATATGTATATAGATAGATAGATAGACAGATAGATATACTATATATATATATATATATATATATATATATATATATATATATATATATATATATATATATATATATACATATATATATATATATATATATATATATATATATATATATATATATATATATATATATAATATATATATATATATATATATATATATATATATATATTATATATATAATATATATATATATATATATATACATATACATATTATACATTTATATATATATATATATATATATATATATATATATATATATATATATATATATATATAAATATATGTGTATATATATTATTATATATATATATATATATATATATATATATATATATATATATATATATATATATATGTATATATATGTATGTATATATACTTATACATACTTATACATACACACACACACACACACACACACACACACACACACACATATATATATATATATATATATATATATATATATATATATATATATATATATATATATATTATATATATATATATATATATATATATATATATATATATATATATATATATATATATATATATATATATATATATATATATATACATATATATATATATATATATATTATATATATATATATATATATATATATATATATATATATATATATATATATATATATATATATATATATATATATATATATATAATATATATATATATATATATATATATATATAATATATATATATATATATATATATATATATATATATATATATATATATATATATATATATATATATATATATACATATATATATATATATATATATATATATATATATATATATACATATATATATATATATATATATATATATATATATATATATATATATATATATATATATATATATATATATATATATATATATATATGTACATACACACACACACACACACACACACACACACACACACACACATATATATATATATATATATATATATATATATATATATATGAGAGGGGAATGTACAGTCGCGCGCGCGCACACACTACACTTTATAAAGACCCAATAACCGCACCCTAACAAAAATGAGTTAAAATCGAACGTAGATACAAATCACCGTTAATAACACCACAATCACCAGTTACGGGGAAGCTCGCGCACGTAACTTTCTGTCTTGCTCTTTCTTAATTGATAGCGATCCGTTTATTCACTATGTCGATGGTGCTCGCAACGAGGGTAGACGGGAGGACACCTCGCTCACGTCGAGACCTCGGTATCAGTGGAGGCTGCGACCCGCTGCCATTCCCTCTGCGTTCGCCCAGTCCTGGCGAAAAACCCCGGGCCTCCTGCCGGCGCTGCGGGCGACGGCGGCGACGCTGAGCCGCGCTTGAGGTCCCTGACAAAGAGAGACCACAACGTTGACGCACTTCGACACTTGGTTACTTATTTGATTTCTTTATAACCACACTTAATCACGTGAAATTATTTCTTTTCTTTTCATACTAGCGTTCTCTTACCGAGGTTTTTTATGATGATGCGTGACAGCGAAGATGAGGGATTCCTCAGGTAGCCCTCGCAGGTGAGCGGTCTGCTTGCCAGGCCAGGAGTCCTGCCGCTCTACCTGGCAAGGGCGCGTTACATACGCTGGAGTTGCCATTTGTTTGTTTGTTTTTTCTCTTATTATTCCCGTCTTCACATTTCATTTTATATGGCTATCGTTTCTCATGTTCATTCATTCCACTTCATCATATATTTATTACATGAATTGCTTTGTTCGTTTTCCATTTTTACTTTTATTTCTTCCTTCTTCTTCTTTCACTA
>NW_020869163.1:507941-510441 GCF_003789085.1 Penaeus vannamei
AACTGTTAAAGGCTGGTGGTGAACCTATGGCACGGGGGTTACATGCTGTCCTGGCTGCCATCTGGCGATCCGGTTCCGTTCCTCCTGACCTGTTGAGGGGTGTGGTCATCCCTCTCTGGAAGGAGAAGCGGGGCCGTTGGGACTGCAGCAATCACCGAGGAAGCACACTGCTCAGTATACCAGGCAAGGTTCTCGCCCACATCCTTCTGAGACGTATCAGATACCATCTACTGAGGCACCAGAGACTGGAGCAATCCGGATTCACTCCTGGTAAGTCCACAAAAGACCGTATCCTCGCGCTTCGAGTCATTGTAGAGCGCCACCGTGAGTTCGGGCGTGGGCTGCTTGCAGCCTACATCGACCTCAAGAAGGCGTTCGATACGGTGCATCGGGAGTCACTTTGGGAGATCCTGGGGCTGAGAGGAATTCCAACAAGGATTATTGGACTAATAGCAAGCCCGTATACTGGTACTGAAAGTGCTGTAAAGTGTGGTGGGGGCCTGTCGAGCTTCTTTCCTGTTAGTTCAGGAGTGAGGCAAGGCTGTGTCCTTGCACCAACTCTTTTCAACACTTGCATGGACTGGATACTGGGCAGAGCTACTGTTCAAAGTCATTGTGGTGCAACACTGGGCAATATCAAGGTTACAGACCTTGACTTTGCTGATGACGTTGCCATTCTATCTGAGTCTTTGGAAACCCTAATGGCGGCTCTAGAAGTCTCCTGGACCAAGACCAAGGTCCAGGAATTTGGGGACTTGTTAGGAGAACCTGTTCAGTCGGTACTTGCTTGTGGCGAGGACATTGAAGTCACAGAGAGCTTTACATACCTTGGTAGTGTAGTTCATAACTCTGGGCTGTCAGACCATGAAGTCAGCAGACGGATTGGCCTGGCAGCAAGGGTCATGAACTCTCTCAACAAAAGTATTTGGTGATGTCGGTACCTGTGCAGAAGGATCAAGCTAAGGGTTTTCAAGGCTCTGATAATACCAGTTTTGCTATACGGTAGCGAAACCTGGACATTGTCCTGTGCCTTGCAGACTCGTCTTGATGCCTTTTGTAATAGGTCCTTGCACCAGATCATGGAGTTCTGTTGACGGGACCATGTGTCCAACCAACGGTTGCACCGTGAGACTGGCACAGGACCTGTTATCTGCACAATCCGTGATCGCCAACTCAAGCTATATGGCCACCTGGCTCGCTTTCCTCAGGATGATCCTGCCCATCTGGTCGTCTCTGCTCGAGACAACCCCGGGTGGAGGCCTGTGGGACGACCGAGGAAGTCGTGGCTTGGGCAGATCGACCAAACCTGCCGTGAAGAAATAGAGATGGGCCGAGTCCCTGCCTGGCGTCTAGCCATGAGGGATCCTCGTAGGTGGAAGCGAAGGGTGGATGCGGCTATGCGCCCCCGTTGGCGTCAGCCCCCTTGATGATGATGATATATATATATATATATATATATATATATATTATATATATATATATATATATATATATAGCATATCAGACCAGAGGGGGCCACCTCCGGACCCTCGCTGAGAGATCAAGAGGGCACATCAGCAGCCCCGGACTGATGTGACAGATGCGACCAGGGGATCATATCAGCAGCCTCGGACTGGTATGGTACAAGCGACCAGAGGAAAAACAATATCAACAAGAACATTTAACATCTGCACCTACAATCCACGAACAATCAACGACTTTAAAAACCACTCTTTACATAAAATGCTCCATGAACTCAACAACATAAAATCGGACATTGTCGGTTTATCAGAACAAAAGTTAAAGAAAGCAAGATTGAAATCTATGAAACAACCGGCCACAAACTGTTCTTTTCTAGCAATGAGACTTCACGATCAAATGGCGTTGGTTTTCTTGTGAACAAAACCTGTTCACCTCTGATAGAGGACTATCAACCAATCTCTGACAGACTTGCTCTCCTAAACCTGAAAGGAAAATTCTCAAGACTTGTCTTCATACAGTGCTATTTTCCAACGTTATCTCACCCAGATGAAGAAATCCTAGAACTTTATGATAATATTCAATCCATCGTCAATGACATCCCGAAGAGAGACCACCTTTTCTTCATGGGAGACTTCAACTGTAAACTAGGTCGACTGCAAAATACCTTCCCCTCAGCAATTGGCAAACATACCCCAAGTATCGCAAATACCAGAGGAGAACTCCTTGCTCAATTCTGTGTGAAAAATAATTTGGTAGTCACCAACACCATGTTTCAAAAGAAAAAAAGCTTTTACTTGGACCTCACCAGATGGCAAGACTAAAAATCAAATAGACTTCATCCTTTCACGAAAACCAACTATGAGACTTAATATTCTAGACAGTTCTGCACTAAATACCCCCGATATATCAGACCACCACATGATACGCACAAAACTCAGATTGAGTTTCTCCTGGCCACGAAGAAATGTGTATTCCAAAACGTGACATGGAACAACTCAAACACCCAGAAGTAGTTGCATGTTTCCAAACAACCCTGCAG
>NW_020869163.1:515441-520441 GCF_003789085.1 Penaeus vannamei
ACCATAAATATCATTATGAATTCATCGTTTAATAAGACAGATAAAGTATTTGGATATAATAAGATGTATTTTAAGAAACTATTGGAGGTAGCACTACAGTAATTGTCATTTGGTTTAATGGAAAAATAAATTACCAAGGTAAGGGAATAGCAATGGGAAGCCCTTTAGGATCAATTAGCTAACATTTTATGGATGAAATTATTTGGCTTCATAATTGCCCAAAGGAATTTAAACCCATTCATTGTCATAGATATGTAGATGACACTCTACTTCTATATAAATCTTAAAAATAGTCAATAATTTCCTGTAATATCTCAATACCCAGCATCCTATCAAATTCACGTGGAATTAAACAAAATGGCCATCTTCCCTTCTTAGATACTAATATTTTAAGGGATAAGATTGACTTTTTATAACTTTATTGAATATCTTTATACTGGTCTTTTCACAAAATTTACCTCTTTAACTCTTATATGCCAATATGATTCAAAGGAATTTTAATTTCAACTTTAATCTATAAGCTTTTAAGATTTCCAGGGACCATTTGATTTTCTAAAAAAAAAAAAAAAAAAAAAAAAAAAAAAAAAAAAAAAAAATACTATATATATATAACTAATATACTGAGAAAAATACGTTTTCTTTAGTGAAGATTCTATATTCACAATCAGAGGTAATAGTGAGAATATTGATGTTTATATAGGAGAATATTAACAAAAACAATTACTATAACATTAGTAATAACAATGATATTGGTAACAGAAGAAGTATCGACTATAATAGTAGAAACAATAGCATCTTAGTCAGTAGTAGTAATAACAATAATTGTAGTAACAAAAACAAGACCAGCAACGATAATGATAATACCAGTGATAAAAATATAGAGTTAAGAATACTAAAGATGATAAATATAATAATAAAAAAAAACGATAATTGTAAGTTATAATAATATTAATGATGATGGCAACATTGATGTTATGCATTAGCGACAGTAGCCGTAATACCAACATTAACAAAAGTAATAATAGTAACAGTTATGGTAACAATGATATTGATGATAACTCAACAGGAAGAATAACAATAAGGATAGTATTTATGATGAATGAACATTCTATGTACATTTCTTTGTAGCAATTTAGTCAATATTGAGATATCACAAATAAGACATTTCTCTCGCATATCAAATTGATCTTAAGATTTCTGAATGTTTGAAATGAACAGGAAATGGAACCAGTGATTCCATTCATCACAGGTTTCTGATCTGCTTTAGAAAGAAATGGATTTGATGAAATATTACAACACAGAAGTGAAAGACGACAGACATGGGATGTGACACATGAAAAGATAGACAGGTTGACAAACACAAATGGATAAGGGCAAGAGCTGCAGACAGACAAGTAGAGGTATTTTCATCGACAGAAGGAAAGGACTAATAAGAAGGAAAGTTCAATTCCATACATTAAAATACAAACAGGAAAACAATTGCTCATTCAACATCAGCAGAAATCAACACGGGCGGACAGCCTATACGTGTCGTAAAAGTTCATGAAACACTTTCACAGGGAAAAAATTGTTTCATTCCGTTTACTCAGTTTTCCTCATTTCCGAATCTCAAATTGTTAAAGGTTTTCTTGTTATTCTTTTTACTGTAACGTTATCGATGATCTCGAGATATCCATAACATTTTACTTTTGGATAATCGGTCTAACATTTAATTACCGAAAATGAATTTTGATAGATGAAACAAAATGCATTATATGGGTGCTTAAAATAATATTCAACCATATTTACGTATGTGTCATGGAAGCGATTATTGCCACTTGACATCGGGAGTGAACACCAGGCAAAGGGATATATACCCAGCAGAAATGTCGCCTTTCAAGTCGGACGCATATTTATTATGCAGGAACTGCGAAGGAGGAAAAAGCACAAGACAAAAGACCCACGGAACTCCCAAGAGATTCCGTGGATGAATGAATGGCCAAAAGGTTAGTGAGTTGGCTGAGCCGGAATCACAGGCAACTGTAAGACCGTTTCTCTGGTTTGCTTGGTGAAGAACAGGAGGAACTCGACCCAGGAAAACAAGGAAGTGGAACAGAGCACCGCCCGCTGTCTGCAAGGAGGGTATGTATTAGCACACACACATACACACGCGCGCACGCACACACGCACACAAACGCACACACGCACGCACTAACACTCATAAACACTCATAAAAACACACCCTTGTAAATGAATATCAAACACACACACATACAAATATATATATATATATATATATATATATATATATATAATATATATATATATATATATATATATATATATATATATGCACACACACACATATGACACCCATACACATACATATATATATGTGTGTGTGCGTGTGTGTTATATAATATATATCTGTAAGTGTGTGTTATATGTATATATGTGTGTGTATCTATTTATCTATCAATCTATATACATATATCATGTGTGCATGCGTTTATGACTACTGAAATCTATGTTTTTTTTCAGATCTAAACTCCATTTGATAGCGGCACTATCAAAGCCTTTCAAGGTCATATCGTAGGAAAGAAATTTGGGAGAAATGTGCACACACACACACACACACACACACACACACACACACACACACACACACACACACACATACACACACACACACACACACATATATATATATATATATATATATATATATATATATATATATATATATACAGTATATACATATGTATACTGTAACAATCCCGTTTGCTGTACAGTGTAGTACACTGCAGGTTTATAGTAAGTAAGATTATGTCTTAAGATGTCTAGGAGAAGTAGCAGAATAATTACTCTAAGTGCTGTAAGTAGCTTACATTATAGCTTATGAATTAGTATGTCGTTTAGTTTACGTCAATAGAGTTATTCTTTATTTAATTCATACGTTTCCGATTTATTAGATATACTTTTGAATCACTAGTAAAATTCAAGTTATTGTTCAGTATGCTTTTGTTCAATCAGTATCTTTCAATTACTCGTTTCAGAATTATTGTTATTCCAGTATTGTTGCTTATTTCTGTTTTATTTATTTAGTGCTCTCATCTAGTTATTCTTTATTATCCATATATCCATTATCCAGATACAACTAATTATATATGTTTAATAGTGTATTTTCTCAATTAAGAGTATAGTCTCATTTAGTTTCTTAGTATCCTTGGATTATCAGAATTAATTATGTACGTTTATCTCAAATAGGTTTATTTAAATTGAACTATATTTCACAGAAGTTTAATTATTTAATTAATTATCTTATACACAAATCATTCATTTTATAAAAAAAAAATATACCATGAATGATAACTAGAATTTCTTCCGTAATTCTGAAGTAGATCGCACATGTTTTCCACATAACACCGGATTATCGCATATTACATTAAACACCAATAACGTTGTAACACCACCACTTATTTCCTTTATGTTCCACCTCACACCCTAACGCATGAATAAAACACATATACATCACCAGAATACTTAGAAGTAACACCAAGGTTCCAGATGTAAGAACCATTAATTTTCAAAGCTAGTCCACCGCTTACACGTGTACCTGGGAGTGAAGACTCACGTTTTCTGTCCACGTCCCCCCCAAGGTAGACTGCTGCGCCCCCCGCTTCGGATCCTCGGATTCGCGAATCCTCATGCTCGACGCAAAACACGCACAATAGTTTTCGAACGCACTTTTTATGATAATCTTATTACGCACAGGCCGTATATGCGTGTGTGAATACTGACCGTTCCTCTCCGATCAGTACAGTACATCATAGATACATAAATGCTGTCATTGCAACGATACGTAGTTGACTTTAGCAGCTTACAAGGGACCATTTCATCACATTTCCATACACTTTTTTCCTGATTTTTTTTTCTGCAAACATTTCAGCGAACTGAAATTTGGACATGACACACTACTCTCCGTTTCTGATGAGATCTTGTTCATTTTCTCAACTCGACAAAAAGTGAAGTTTTATGGATCTGACAATTAATGTCTGGTCAAAGTTATATCTTGGAAATGAAAAACTATCATTGTATGCTGCAATTCAGTTTTAGTATCCTTTCTATAAGCATTGTTTTTTTTGTTCTTTGTATTATTATCAATATTATAAGAAATTCACTAATCGTCAACTGCTACATCTTAATTGCATGGTAAATTTCCAACACATTTATTATTTTTGGAAATTCTTCATCTGTTTATCCCACAACAATAGTTTATCGTAAGATTTCATAATATGAATAAGGAGTATTCAACTTTGGATCTTCTGTCAGCGATCATCAACCCCATAATTTTAAGAAAACGTAGGTATAACACGGAATTTACAGGGCGTTTCTGTTGGACTGTGAATCATTATTTATATCACCTGCGATAAACAGGTTTTCTCGTAATTGACATTTCTCTGAAAATGTTTCCGAGATAGTCAAAAGATTCTATAGTGGCATGAAGGTGTTTATAGATTGTGCCGACGAGGAAGGGAGGATACATATTGGTTTGTACGGTTATCATGTCTTCTACTCTTTATAATGTACAGAGTATAATTTACGACCTGCATCACATCTGTAAACATAAAAGTTTGAAATGCTGATGAAACTGCTTGATATTTCTTGGTGAAGCCAGGGTCGACTAATACATAGAATATCAGTATGTGCTCTATTCTGATAGTGTTCAGTGGTTTGACCTCCGGATTTGCAACGTCAAACATTCTGCTCGCCTTCGTACTTGTTTCTAAGGAACACATATTATTAAGAAAGATGATTGACTCTAAGAAAAGATCTGGGTCTATATCCTTGCCTCATAGTGACTGTATGCTTGAGCATAATTGTGTGTCATTTTAGCTTTAAAAGTCTTCACATTGTTGCGGTTGTTACTGGGCAATCGGTTCTGTGGCTCCAGCCGAGGGGAGGCTGGCGCGGCAGCAAGGTCGCGAGCCTGCTGGGTCGGAGTGGGTAAAGATGGAGGG
>NW_020869163.1:560441-572941 GCF_003789085.1 Penaeus vannamei
GCAGATGTAAAAAGAAAAATAGTAGTAATAATACATAGAGAATGTGTTAAGCTTGCTCTTTAAGATATTTGTTATATGCAAAATTAGATAATAACACAGAGGAATATTGCATACTTAACATTACAGATATGCAGCATTTGCACTTTTTCTCCAGAGAATGATCTCTTTGAAAGCTGTGGGAGCCTGTTCCACAACATAGGTGCCTCCCTTCATCTCATGTCTAGTGATGCGGTGATAATACTCCGACTTAATACATTTAAGATACTTCTGCATGCTAACATTATTTATTACTCTTCTCCATAATCTAATTCACTGTTTACGGTCGTGTAGTTTAGCAGTTTTGTGCTATGATACTTTTTTTTTTTTCTTGTTTCCTCCTGATGCATGAGAAGTGATAGTATGGAACTCATCAATGGAGTGAAACATTAAAAAGAAAATACGTGTACACTTTACATGTATTAGGGTGCTAAGACTGTGATTGTTTAAAGTATTAATGTTGTATATGCATTAAAGCTTCCGTCAGATTTTTCCTTTTGTTCTGAAGGGCACAGAAGCGGCTTAGTTTTAAAAATTTACTAAAAAGAAAGCATTGCAGTTTAACTCATAAGATCTGGCTGCTTCGTTCTCATACATGGATGAGAATCAGTGTGTTAGGCTTACTTTTATGGCCTCTCTCCCAGGTGTGTAGCTTATAGGCCCGGCCCACACTCAGTCATGCCTGGTATCAAGACTGTTTGTCTCCTCTTTGCAGTATTATTTAATTTATTTTCTGCAAATATGTTATTGCTATTTTGCCATTTTGTGGGGTCTGTATCTGTCATTTATGTTGTATCGAGATGGTGGCAACAGACAGACAGTTTTTGTTGAGCAATCACCATCTATCTAAGTAGTTTACACTGCAATAACAGTAATGATATGTAACTTTGTGGTATTTGCATTATTAAAAAATGTTTTGGTATTATCCAATATACCATGATACAACCTGCACTGCCATTAACGACTGACAGGAATAGGTTTGTGCAAGTGAACATTATGGTCTGGCCTCCCTACAAACGGCCCTCTAGTAGGCACAGCTCACACATGGTACACTCCACCATCCTGAACTGGTAAAAATAATGCAGAAGTCCCTTCCTGAAAGCCTGAGAAGTCTCTCTCCCTCCAAATACTTTGCGCACTCATGATCTGTCCCCATACCCACTACTTGGCAATGTATTCCATGGCAAGATGCTCCAAGTCACCCCAACCCTTATCCAAATTTTTTCCATAACAGAACATTACTGTCATCTACCCCATGGCTAATGGTTAATGGTTAAAAAAGCAAATTAAATCTAAGGCCATATAGCACTATAGAAAAGTACAGTAAAGGATGGTGAAGGGTGCTAGTTGCTATGCATCAACTATCTATAGTAATATTGAAAGGTTAAGGATGGGTAAAGGACTTGAGTGAATGGGTTAAGGTAGGGTTAGGTAAGGGGATTAGATCAAGTGAAGGATATGTATGCATCTGAGGAAGGAGAACAGGTTGTCAAAGCCGAAAGTGTGGGATTCCGTAAGGATGTGTGATAGGTTGGGAGGTTGGTGAAGGGAGGATAGGTGGGGGAAAGCAGAGGTGTGGGCTGTAGCAAAGCATAGACAGGAGAACAGAATATATGGAACTGAAAGAGGGACATTACAAAGGGGAATTGGGAATTGGTATAGGAGGATGTGTAAGAAAAGTCTCCTGGAGGCAGATAATGTATGGGTTTTAGGAAGGAAGGATATGACGAAGGTCATTGAATATTCCAATTTAGGAGAGCTATTACTTAGTGGATCTACGAGTGATGACGGTTACGGTGCGTTTTGGAGAATCTGAAGGGGAAGGGGCGAGGGGATAAGGAATTAGAGGGAGGGGTGCAGTATCAGGAGGAGTATCAGGAGGTGGAGGATCTGTACCCCTTGGCTAGACTTTTTCATAACAAGACATTCCCTTCACCCAGATTTAATGGACTGATGGGTCAATTCAGGTACTTTCGTATAATTTATCAATACTCTTTATTGTGTGGGAGTATAAATATTGTACATTATTATCAATATGATTTATCAATACATTTATTGTATGGGAGTATAATTATTGTACATTATTACAGTGACTCACAGCGCTCATCCATCCCATTCTCCCAACAGATCTTCTGAAGATTTCCCTCAGTTTTTATGTACTTGCATAAGTTATTTTGAAAAGTTTTTTTTTTTTTTTTTTTTTTTTTTTTTTTTTTTTTAATGAGCTGCCTGTCTCCCCATAATGATGAAAGCTTTGTTTCTGCATGTATTTATTTGATTGCTCATTGTAAAGGTTTATTGTGTAATCAATATATGAATTTATGAATAGATATTAAGATAATGACTATTAATAATCAGCTTTTATGCACAATCAGTGCAATTAAAACATTAAGTAAATTTTTTCGCGAAAAGTTCTTAATATCCAGTTGCACCATTTTTCTTTCCCAATGTTTGAGCAAATAACTTGGGAAAATGACAACTTTTTGCTGCAATTTTTCTTCTGGTCACAGGTTATCGTGCACATGTATAAGCAATGTTAGAGAGCTGCTTAGAAATTCCATGAGTCTTAACAGCATATCAGTAAAATGTGAATCTATTTGGTTTTCAACATGCATAGTTATGCACAAAGCCACCATAGAGAGCTGGTAATAAAGTTCCTGTATTATTTTTCATTGCAGCACACCATTTGATTCTCTACTTGATAAAGGAGTGACACATTTTTTTTTTTTTTTTTTTTTTTTTTTTTTTTTTTTTTATAATAATTTTCAATTTATTACATCTAGCTCTAATGCATGTGTATAAATTCCATGCATATTTTGCTTGTTAGTTTAGAAACCAGAAATATGCTAATATGAACAAATATAAACACTAATGTGCGCACAAAAATAAATTTGAAAATTAGCACATTTCAGACTTGTTGAGAGTTCCTCAATAGACGAATCAATGAACAGCTCATATATTTGATTAGTTTGATGAGGAACCCTTGATGAGGGTGAAATGTTACTTTCATTTTCAATTCTTACTGTGGCTGTTTCCATTCATATGCTAATATCGAGACAGGCCAATCCTTATACTAAAATGGATGCCTATCTTTTAGCTGATACTGAAATCAATACTCCTTTTCTGTCGAGTGACCCATACTTTGTTTTATGAACATCCATTATTTATCAAATTGTATCTGTAACTATAAAAAGTATAAAGTTCTTTTATGATATGTTAGAAATAGAGGAAGTTAAAGATGCAAAATTTGTGGATGAAATTAAGTGTTTGTCCCATTATTGCCTAGCAGAAAGTGGTATCAATGATGATAACCGCTTATCGGAATATTACATTCATGTGCCTATGTCAAAGGGAACTTGACTCTGCCTGACACATATAAATAACATGGAAAAGTTTCTGAGTATTGGTCATATTTTCACCTTATTGTTGAAATTAGTTCAAATACAAAAAAAAAAAAAAAATGTCTTGTATTCTTTATTAATAATGTTTGATAAATGTTCAATGCCTTTTAGACTTTTCATAAATTGTAATTATGTACCATTTTATGCAATATGGAAAACAAATGTCCGTCCAGTTCGTCCAGAGATTATAAAAGAAATTGCTGTATATATTGTATTTTTGTACCAAAGAAGGGATTTTCAATACAGTTTTAATTTTTATGTGTGCATTTTTACTTAAATGAAATGTTAAATGCATTTATTCCAAAAAATTGAGGTCTTCTTTTACTATTAAATTTACCATGATGTGACAATTTCTTTAAAACTAACAGTCAAACACTATGAAATGTCCTTGTATTTCTATTTTCTTTGATTCCTTCTTGTTTCTTGATTCAGTTATCAGCCACATTCTCACAAACTCAAGTGCCTCTTTGTTATATGCTTATTCCTAAATGCACAACTATATGCAAAAGTGTATTAATGCACACAAAAGTATGTAGAAAAAGTGATTTCAAATAATTAAAATACTTAGTTTCAAGTCATTTTTCAAATACTGCATCTTAACAGCACAAGTAAGTAAGTAATAATGACAAGAAAATAAATGTGCTAGACATCAAAGGTCATATAGCACTATGGTATTGTATTGTGTTGGGAGGGTTTTTAAATTCTTTATTACAATTAAAATGTTAAGTTTCGACAGTCATTTATTGTATGATAGTATAGTATTTAAAGGATTAACAGCACAAGCTACAGTTTATATGCAGAGTATTAAAATATCTGTCTGTAGCTAGTAGAAGTCCTTTCTGTATAGTTTGACCTGTGATTGTAAGCTTTTTTAATTTTTGAAAGTTCAATCTGTATAAACTGGATCTTATTTTTTAATGAACTGCCATGGAATTCTATTTTTCCATTCATGATTGTCCTAAAATATTTTTTGATATCTAATTCTAAAAACAATATATAATTCTGTGTGAAATTTCCTTTTAATATTTTGTAATAGAATGTTTTGGAATACCAGCACATTTTTGCAAGTAAGATGTATATATCATGAAAGGTCCATGACAGTTTTTTTATTTATTCTTAAACTTGTTCCCTCCACTGATACTCTATGCAAACATGTACCTTCATATGAATATAGTATGTACAATGCAATTCTGTCCTAGAGGCTACAAGGTAACACCTGTAAGATACTGTAAAATCACTGTACAGGCAATTCTACTGTTGTCTTGTTATGGTTATTACAATACCTCATATTTATTAAGATATTTTTTATTTTTATCTAATATGATACAAAAAGCATATGTGAACAATTTAGCATTTTTCACTTGAGTACTCAATATATAATATAAAGTTGAATGTCAAATGTGTAATTTATATCTCTTGTATTTATTGCATCTCTTGCTTAATAAAAAATGCAGCATTATGTTTTAGTTTTAATTTAATTTCTATTCCAAAATAATTTATTAAACAGGCTTAGTTTTAAGCAATTACCTTAATGGCAAATATGCCATCACTGTCTGTCAAAGACACACAAAACCCTTTTTTACCCCAATGACACACAAAATTTCTCAATATATTAAACACAAACTATTATTTTCTAAATTAAGATGATAATTTTCAACAGTTCAACCTAGTGTGGGCATATTATGGGTCTCACACATACTCATGTGTAGTAGTATTATAACACAAAGCTTCCATGTTTACATATAAAAACTGGGAAATGAAACAGTGCTATATAAACAGGATATACAACTGAAGTCACTTATACTAAACCTAAACTATTGAAAAAGTGTAAGCACTTTAATTATTTCTATGCAAAAATGTGATCAATCATTCACAATTGACTCATACATGCAAATACAATGCACAGTAATACATATACTGACATATATAGTAATTCAGAATGCTTGCACCTGAACTCTTAAACATGCTCACAGTCACCCAATACTTAACATACTGAAAGAAACTATCAGACACACCTGCACACAAAATAACGTGAGTCCATTATCTTTGTTATATTACTTCTTACGTCCACCTCGTTCTTTCAACTGCAGCTGGATTACAGTTCCATGACCCACATTGTAGAAGGCCAGACTCTGTGAATCCTTAAAGAACAAACCATCCCTAGCAAGCTTCTGCTTACCAGGAGGCAACCCAATCATATCATGAAGCTTAGCTTTCACTACAGATACTGGGTCAGTGAGTGGAAGGCTCAGGTAAGAGTCTGACCATCAAGCCGCCACTCTGGCTTATCTGCAACCACAGGCACTGCCACCTGGAACTTGACTGGGCCAGGAAGCGACGTGCCCATTCACCCTCTGGCACAAGGCTTTCTTCAGTGCGTGCTCGCTTGGCAGAAGGACCTCATCATCATCTTTCTCAGGTCCTCCACCCATACCACCATGGGAGGAGCTCCAACACCTGGCTGAGGTCCAGTTGGAGGTGCTGGTTGAGTCTGTTGCCCCATGAATCCAGTCACAGGAGTGCCAGGTCCTGGCATGAAACCTCCAGGTCGTGGAGCCATCATGACAGGCGGTCGTGGCACCACCATGACACCACCTCCAGGTGGCATCATGGGAGCCATTGGAGGCAATGGCCCTCCTAGATTGACAGTCATCATTGACTGTGATGGAGTGACAACTGGCTTTGGAGGTGGTGGTGCTGGAGCTGGTTGAGGAATGGACTTGGGAGGAGGAGGTGGAGGCTGAGGCTTTGGTGGAGCAGGCTGAGGTTTGGGTGGGGGAGGAGCAGGACGTGAGATTGGGTTGTACCAACCGATGATGGTACTTTCGGCTGAGGACCAATCTTCTCTTCTCTTGGTCAGGGAGAAGACCCTTAACCTTGTGAATCTGGTGGATTTTGCTCATTGATAGAAATATTTGCTCTTGCAGCTCTTGTGGCAGCTTCCATAGATCCAGTATGACCATCCATGTCACTTTCTCTTCCTCTTTTCTTCCTCTCCTATCTTCTTACCAATACCTGTTTCCTCATCACCAGCACCGAAAATATCAGTACGACGCTCAGCCAGTAATTTCAGAGATGAGCGAATGGAATCTCCAGTAGCAAACTGTATCCTGATTGGAACGTTCGGCCAACTGACGGTCGCGGTCCTCCAGCCAACGTGGGTCCAACATGTTAATGCGCAAATGCTGACCCACCTTATCAGGTGCAATCCTCTCACCAGTGATTGGTGACACCAGGTACTGGTCTGAAGAAGTCGTGGTTGCAGCATTACGTTGTTGCTGCCTTGGATTGTAGTCCCTAAACACCCTGCCAGGAACAGGTGGTGCGGGAGCTGGCTGGGGTGGTTCTCTAGGTAGGAGGCTGAGGCATCTTGACCTCTTGGTGAGTCTGCTGCTGTGGCGGAGGCGTTTCTTCATCCGATTCCTCCTCTTCACTGCTCTCTTCGTCCATGTCTTGCACCTGGGTGTCATCATGATCACCAGGGGCCCCTTGCTCTTCCTCAGGTTCTTCCTCATCATCACTGCCCAGAACCATGTCTGTGTCTGGATTGACACCCTCCTCCAAACGCTCCTGCAGGAGAACTCGCCGCCCCACTTCTGCAGCTGTTGTGGGCGGGGGAAACTGCCAACTTCCCATGGCTGATAGTCAATGGTCTCCACAACAGAGAAATCATGCCAGTCAATAGCTGCATATTCTAGTCTCTCCGTTCTGCATCTTCCTCCTCACGTTTCCTTACAGCTGCCTGGTGACGTTCCCAGTCCACTCGTTGGTTAACCTGTGGTAAGTCATATAATAACTTGAGTTTTCTTTATTCAATTAGTAAGGTGTAATATAATGAAACTAGCTATGTTACTTTTGTTAGCTGATTTGCCTTGTATGAAGGCTTCTTTTTAACTTCTTTTTCATTAATACAATATTTTCTCTTTCATAAGACTGAAAAAGAATATTATGAAAACATAATATGAAGTGTTGGTAATAATGGTTGCAACTACTAACTGAAACGCTGAAATTGAAACTCATTTATATGACATTGCACAACCTTTGAGAATTCCTATATTTTTCAACTCCTCCAACACACTGCTTTAATAGGTATCACTACAAAGCATACATGGGGGCAAGGCTGTTATCTTACCTGTTTCATGACAGCTTTGTAGCTTTGGGCTTCTTCCGTCAGACGTTTCATAAGGTCTTTGGGTGGGATGAGAACCTTTGTGTATTGCTCTAGCAGCCTGGTGAAGTACTGGAAGAGCGAGTGTTGCGGGCGAAGGAAATCAAACTGGTTGTTCCTCTGCTCACGGTTCATGAGCGTTGTCAAAAACTGGCGACCGTTACGAGCCACAAACTGAGCAGTCAGCCGCACCTGCAGGAAAAATTCCAAGTTTAAAAGAGGCCTGTCAACTCCTTGTAATGGAAAACCATCTGACCAATGACAAGAGGAGCCCATGCATACATGCATTGCCAAATGTGTTTTTGTAATAACTTTGTTTACACAGAGATGACTCTAAAAGTATTTTGCCACATACAAGTAAATCAGTATACCTACCTGATCCAATTACTTAGCCCATCTTTTGAATTTATGCAATAGTAATGATCATGATTTTCATAATGAAGATAATAATCAAATAGCATAATTAATGCTTTCTTATTTCCAAAAATTCAAAGAATGGGGTATGTATGTGAGACAGACTGTTTGGTGACTAATACTAGTAAAGCAATCTATGTGTAATAAAATGAATAAAACTATTCCACAGGGGACACTGCATGTATCCAACATCAAAGCTTAGGTACTAACTTAAATGAACCTTGAATTTACTTATAACAATGCCCCTGGGTTATGAAACTTGTACATACTTCTTCAAAAACTGCAAGGATCGTAGTGGCTCTTCAAGTATCCTTTGAATTTGTGTTTTGCATCAACATGAGAAGCAGAAATGAATGAAAAGATAACAAAGAATGTTCAATGATTGTTTGCATACTATTACTTAGGATGCTTACCACATCCAAATCAAATGCTGAAATTGATGTGGATCTGCGATGAGACTCATAGTCTGGTGGTGGTTCCTTGGGAGCTGTGGCTTCCAACAAGCCACCGCAACAATTCCTGTTGCTTCTGCTGCTGGGCCTGGACACTGACTGCTGAGGGACGAAACCAGGGACTGCAGTCGGTTCTTTTTCCCCTGTAGACAAGATAAGACTGTTGTGAATATATCCAGGTCATCTGATCAGGCTATTCACAACCTGACTTGTGTCCTTATATAATACTACCCAAGTACCTGGAGTATCGCAAATCACTTTTAATGGATATTTCCTAAATTCACCTATGCTCATGTCTTTTCTATCTCAAAAGCTGTACTGCCTTTTGATGTGTTATTCTACCATGTCTAAAAGTGTAATAAAATTCTGAACCTAATACAGTAAAAAAACAAAAATAAAATAAGAAATATAAAATAAAACTTTTCTCTTTCATTTTCTGAAACCAAAATAAAATTGTGCTACATCATTCTCAAAATACGTGAATTGACATCTCAACGGCTTTGAAGAGCTGGAAAGGAAGGAAATTACCTGTCTGCCAGTGCGACACTCGTTGACCTTTGCTGGTAGTAGCATGGTAGGATCGCCAGGATGAGGAAATTGAACTTGGTGTTTCTTTCATGTTGGCGATACGAGCCTCAAACTCCGGGCCATTACGTGCCACGAAGTTTGCAGTCTTATCAACGATGTCTGAGGTCAAGAGTTGAGGAAAAAACAAGCTGGGAAAAGACTTTGAAGTGTGATTGCAATATTAAAAGGATCTGAAATTAGTTTATACATAACAGACAACTGAAAATAACTGTTTGAGCTTCAGATTATTTCTTGGTTTTACTTTCCCACATACATCCACCTGCCTGTCCCATTTGCAGAGTGGTGAGTACAAATAGTATACAGAGTGAAGAGGAATATTTACTAGTTCAGCATCAAGGAAGAAATCATTGCATTTTTTGCATACACAAAAAATATATATATACAGCACTTACATATATATACATGGTAAAACAACAAAGAAAGTCTACAGCTCAACACACCACATTATGAAAAAGTCTGCAGTTCGAAATGCTGTTTTCAAAGATGTCTATGTGATAAACCCCCAGCTTTCATTAAAATCTACGAAATGCACATCCAGCTGTGAACCCAAGTTTTTTTTTCTTAAACAAAATGTTCTAACCAAGATATCTTACCTAACCCCATAGGGACAAGCACCCAGACCCCTCTGATGAAGTATTTCCCTACCAGAGGCAAGCCCCAGACCCTTTTCCCTGGATATTTCCATAACAGGGCTTTGGCCCTGGACCCCCATGGGATATTTTCCTATCATGGCTCTGCCCCCAGACCCCCAAAGTGTATTTCCCTAACAAGAGCTTTGTGAGCCACAGGCAGGAGGAATGGATGCATCTGTTTATTGTCTTATGGATATTGAAGTTGCTAGGCTGCCTTGGCCAGGTAACCTTCAAAATGGTATGACCTCCTCCTGAACTTTGGTACCTTTTCTTTAGTGTCCACCAGTTTCATTCTAGTGTTTATATGGGTATCGGTTGGTCAACAATGTCGTATTTATGATTTACTTCAGATGTTTAAAGCCTTTGGCTTGAAGTCAATCATATGCCTTCCAGCAATGACTAACAAAAATGGATATTTTGTGATTTTTTTCTTTTATAATTTGCAGTATTGTGTCTGCATCATGTTTCTCTACCAGATCTACTGCAAAATATTCTTTTTAAGGACACAATGTGAAACTAAAAAAGTTAGAAGTTGTGGCTCAACCCGTCTGACATCCCACTACTTCCATTTTATGTTATTTGTGTTCCAATACTAGGATCTACAAAATTATTACCTTCAGATGGTCAGTGGAGATTATTTAATTTTTTTTTTGTATCACAACTGTCTAACTTTGCAATTACCATTTCTTGTTTTAAATATTCATGGTGCAACTTGCGTGAGTCTTTTTCATTGCAAATGACCAGGTCAGGAAATAAATGAAAGTAGTGGTAACTGTTTACAGTGACCTCATCATCAAGTTCTTCTTACTCCACTTATAGCTTTGGGAGACAATTATCACTGTATGAACTAAAATCCTTCCTTACATTGATGCTTTGATTTTTTTTTTGTTTGTTTGTTTCACACAGCAATTATTCTTTCTTTTAATTATCACCACTATAATATGTGTACTCTTTTTCTAATACAAATGATATAAATTAGTAAGTAATGTTTAAGAAACCTTACCCCTTTGAGATTAAGGCCCGTACTTTTTCGCCGGGCGATCCGGAATTTCGTACTATTAAAATCATGCCTGGCGAACGTTCGCCAGGGCTGGCGAAAGATCATATTGGAACAGCCTGGCGAAGCAAAGGCGCGAGAGCTGTTTGAATACCATTTTCTTGCTTTCAAATTATAAATTAGAACATATTTTGTGTATATAATGTAGGAATCACATTGAAATTATAAAATATCTTAAAATCATAATTTTAAAATAACGTATATACGTATTTTTTTCAAGACCTTCGATGTTCCAGTCGAGAGCTCAAGACATCAGCTGTATTCCTACCCCCTACCCCTACCCCCACCCCGAGATGACTTATTTAGATTTAGGTTGTTGTTATTTTGGTTGTAAGGATAATGTTCTTTTCACAAAATTACCAGAAGTGTTTTTTATGGCGGCATGTTTACTTTTGGCTATAGAAACATAGCTGTAGTGCTCCACCGCCCTATAATGAGGCGTCTTTAATGATACCCTTGTAGGCCTACAGTTCAATATCAAATATCAGTTAGGAATAGTAAAATAGTAATTTTTAAACTCTTTGTTAAAGTATAAAGTTATTTTTTGTATAAAAGTATAAGGTTGATATAGTATAGTATAAAGTACTTTTAAAACCTTTCGCCAAGCTTCGCCTGGCGAAGCTTCGCCAGGCGAACATCTGAGTGAGGGAGGCCTTACTTTTAAAACCAAGGCAGGTGTTCGCCAGGCCTGGCGAACGAAAGGGATCGCCAGGCGCTAACATCTTGGATTCCTGCTAAATCTAGCGCTTCGGCGAAAAAAAAAAAACGCGAGAAAAAGCAAAAGGTTTTAAAAGTACGGGCCATAAAGTTAACCTTGTTATAGTATAAAGTGTAGTATAGCATAGATAAAGTATAAAGTTTTTTGTTATAGTATAAAGATATTTTCAACTTCTTTGTTATAGCATAAAGTTAAATTTTAACTCCTTTGTTATAGTATAAAGTGAGACTATTGCGGAAACAACATTTTCGTCTTCTCTCGAGGTTAATAATTAAGTTTAGGTTATTTATGTGCACTGCAGATGTAAACAAATTTGCGCTAGATTCAGCGGGAATGCAAGATGTTAGCACCTGGCGAACGTTGGGTTTAAAAGAAAGCCCCCTCACTCAGAGTTCGCCTGGCGAAGCTTCGCCAGGCGAACGCCCGCACTGGCGAAGGTTTTAAAAGTACGGTCCTAAGTCCCTATTATTCCAGCCATTCCCGTAAAAATCCACAAACATTGCTGTATAAACCCAAAACCTCCCTAACCACAGGGCTTCATCCCCAGACCCCATCTCATCACTATAATTCCCTATTGGGTCTCCAGCGACACCCGAATGCTGTGGACTTGTCATTTTCACAACCTATTTTATTAATTTCTGACTTTATTCTAGATGAAAAGTTTCCAATCTACAGTATTATTGAAATGCAACCCCACACCTAATTTAAAGAATCTCGAGCTCTACCATGTGGTAAAACACATCCTTCTATGATAGTTTCTTCTGCACCATTTTCTACACAAATTGAGTTATAGGGGGTATAAAATCCACCATTTCCAGAGCTGCAGTAACCTTCCGCCTCTAACGGCACAACAAAGTGACAAAAAGTCGTTAAGAGTGACGGGAAATAAGACGGATATGTAGCGGATGTATGCGAGGGAAATCAAATGAGCCAAATGTGACTTGAACATAGACAGTCAATAGAATCAATCAGATATGGAATAGATCAGTCCGTGACAATAGAAGCTGGGCCTAGGAGAAGGCAGTTGAAATTCA
>NW_020869163.1:580441-594075 GCF_003789085.1 Penaeus vannamei
CTGTGCGAGGACGAGAGAAATGGTGGCTTTTGGCATCTGCAGACTTCTATATAAGACTTGTTCCATAATCATAGTTACAAAATAAGGCCTCCAGTCCTTTTCTATGGAGACTAGTTAAATGCCCACATATGAAGTCGACTTTGCCCTCCACTGTTGCTGTCACACCAACATTCGCCGGTGGAGATGCTAAATAGTATTCAAGTTAAATGGAAAGATTTAAGACGCTGAAAATTGTAAGAGTGAGGCAACCGAATTTGTTTTGGGTCACACCGTAAGAGAAGGAGGCCTGGAATATACCCTGGAAAAAATGATCGAAGGTACAAGAGCGAGAGGAAGACAAAGAGAAAAAAATATGAGTGGTCTAACAAGACTGTTCGGAGGGCAAACCACAGCTGCATACCCCATACAACAAACAAGGAATAGAGACATGGCGTCCAGTAATTGCTGACGTCCTGAAGGATATGGTACCGCAGCGAATGAATGAAAGTCCTCGATATATCTTCAGCGTGCCTAAAAACACATGCAAAGTCACAAAACCCTGACTAACTAAGGATGCACGCAGACACGACCTAGACAATACCTCCAAGAATTAATATAAAATAATCTCATGCACATGCACGCAGACACGACCTAGACAATACCTCCAAGAATTAATATAAAATAATCTCATGCTGATGTTATTCCATCGCATTTGTTCATATCTACTCATGTCTCTCGCGATGGCATCCTTTATAGGGAATATTAAGGGTTAATCTTACCCACTTTATTTCTATACAACCCACTCTGACGCAAATGCACGCTACTTCTAAACTTCCTCTGAAGCAAAGAGGCACAGGGGGTGATGCAAGAACTGTTGTTTCCTCTAATCTCAACTTCTAATAAACCACAATTACGACCATTGGACTTTACTAGGTATTATTTATCCCAAAGAGCAGGCTGTCTTTGAGGGCAGGGGTCGCCGAAGGGGTCGATGGGACTATCTACGGGGGTCAAAGGGAGCTCCATAAACACCGAGGTCGTTTGTAGTTTTGAAATTAGAACGCAGAACCCCTTCCTGATATATATGGTAAGTATCAAGTAAGGTTTGGTATGCAGTGATAACAATAATGCCAATAAGATAAACTTGTTCATGCCAGAGGAGTTGGAATTTTGTCCCATGCCCTTACGAGTGCTTGACAAGGCGCCATCGTTTCGGTTGATGCCGGAGATGATGTCGACCTTGTTGTACCTTCCCTCCCGCAGGAGAACGGCGGGGTGCTCCGGCAGGTACTCCCCGTCCACGCCTGGGGTCATCACCACAGGGCCGTTGTTGATGACCTGAAGGGGAGGCGCCCACGTGAATTATATCAAAGGATTACTCGAAAAACTGTAATTCCTATTTTCTTATTTCGTATTTATTTATTTATTTTTATGAATTTATGATACCATGATTATATATTATATAGGAATGCTAATTATCCAAAGGGATTCAAAACCATGAATTTGCAGGAAGTGAAAAATTCACCGCTAGATCATTGTTTTTCATTAAGAAGGTCTCGGCGGTGGGCAGCAGGAATCCTTAGTCAGATTTAAAGAATAAGGGACAGTGAAAATACTGATTGGTAAAAACTTTTCCTCCAAACACCTCATGGCTACAATACCACTAGAGAATTACGACATAAAATGACCAGATTTCTTGACACTGCAAAATTGATGAATCTGGTTTGGTATTCCCTTAAATAGATCAATTACTCGACTGGCTGTAGAAACATCTCGCTAGCATACAACAATAACAAGAACGGAACGTGTTTACGCGCGCGAACGGGAGACCAAGGCGTCCTCTTCCACTATAGATGTCGCTTTGATTGTCTTCTATGTCAACACGGCCTAAACCTCCATACAATACTGCGTAGTTCTCGCCTCTGTTGGAATGTAAAACTATACGACCGATTTCTGAAGCTTAAAAAAAAAAAAAATGGCGTCTGACTCGCTCTCCCACAGAGCTCCGCAAATCAACTCGCCATGAACTTGCTCGGCGCTCCAGTGAGTTCGTCGAAGGGCACTTCCCTCAGGCACTCGGCCAGCGCGGCGCCGTCCAGCGAAGAGGAAGCCTCGTCCACGGCGGAGCAGTTGAACAGGTCACTCATCTTCATCGCCACCTGCCTGTGGTCCTCCCTCAGCGCCCACGGACACAGCGCCGCCCGGACTGCATGATGGCTCGCTGGAACAACCCTGGGCAGGAATCGGATTCATGTATGCTAGTAAACTGTATTATTATTATTATCATTATCATCATCATTATAATAATAATAATAATAATGATTATTATTATTATTATTATTAAAATGATTATTATTATTATTATTATTATTAAAATTATTATTATTATTATTATCATTATTAAAATTATTATCATAATTATTATTATTATCAAAAATATCATTATTATTATTATTTCTATATAGAAATAATTCCCGCTGAAGAGACGGCCCAGCGCGCCCCCGCCCCACCTGCGGCCATGGGCGACAGCACGTGGTGGTGCACGGAGCCAGCGCCGGCACTCTCCCCGAAGATGGTGACCTTGCCCGGGTCGCCGCCCAGATCCCGGATGTTGTCCTGCACCCAGCGAAGGGCCATGACCTGGTCCTTCAGTCCCAGGTTGCCAGGATCGCCTCGTCCCCGTGGAGAGGAATCCTGCGACATGGCAGGGGGGGGGAGGGAGAAGGAGAGAAAGGTATGAATGAGAATGAATGTTTTCACAATGCAAGAGATGTATTTGGCCGGGTTCGAATACATCTTCGTCAGAAATACATGAAACCGGTCAAATACAGTCATACCTTTCTCTCCTTCTCCTCCCCCTTTCTTCCCCCTCTCTCTTTCTCATAGATAGATAGATATTCAGAGAGATAGATAGATAGACGATTAGACATATAGATAGACAGATAGCTAGATATGGAAACATAAAACCAGGGACCTTTGTTGGCTATTTGTTAATGTCGAAATTATTTTTTTTTGTGTCTGAATGATGGCATGGTGTTAGATTTTTAGAATGTATATCATGATAACGATAATGATGAACTTAGGCAGTTAATACACTAATAATCAATAATCAAGGAAAATACAGTCTAAGGCCCACAGTCTCTTTTCTCTCTCTCTCTCTCTCTCTCTCTTACTTGGAAGAGAGGAAGCCAGCCATGTTTAATAATCCTGCAACTGGCCACGGCAAGCATCCTGTCTTTTGAATATCGAGCGAGAGGAGGAGAAGGGGGGGGGGCGCTGCCTACCAGTGTCCCGAGGCGGTACTGCACGGTGACGAGGACCACGTCCTTGGTGAGGAGGGGAGGGCGGTAGTCCTCCGAGTTGCCGAGGATGAACGCCCCGCCGTGGATCCACACCATCACGGGGAGGTCGGACTCGAAAGGCTGGGATGCGGGGAGAGTTGCTTTCAGGGCGTGGGACTGAGTGAGGAGGGTGTGTGTGTGTGTGGACGTGTGTGTGTGTGTGTGTGTGTGTGTGTGTGTGTGTGTGTGTGTGTGTGTGTGTGTGTGTGTGTGTGTGTGTGTGTGGTGTGTGGTGTGTTGTGTGTGTGTGTGTGTTGTGTGTGTGTGTGTGTGTGTGTGAGTGTGTGTGTGTGTGTGTGTGTTGTGTGTGTGGTGTGTGTGTGTTGTGTGTGTGTGTGTGTGTGTGTGTGTGTGCTTGCGTGCGTTTGTGTCTGTGTTTATGCATTTTTTGAGTATGCGTACGTGTGTGTGCGTATATATATGCATGTTTCTCATATCTATACACACACACGCATACATACAAGGCGTATTAAGTGTGCACACGTGACTTCCTGACGCAAAACTTTTGGGACATCCTGGACCCATGAAGCTATAAAGTTTCACCAACAGGAACAACACAACATTCGAAAAATAATTTCCCTTTGGTCATGCCAAGCGGTGACAGTCATGCAATAAGCTATTCGTCACGCCAGCTGATGTGTGAAGGATATACACTGATGTTTTTTTGCATTGCAGGATTAGAATTTTGCAACATTTTTAGTGATCATTTATGGCTAATGGTAAACTGCTATTATGTAACAAATCTATCCTTGGTAATTATCTAAAATATTATCGAAATTGTTAATAAAAAAGAAAATACAAAATTACCAGTGATACACACACTAAAATATATATATATAAATATTTTACCTATACGAAACAGAAAAAAATACACTCGCCCATGAAGCAGCCGTGACAAGCAGTTTTTAGAGGATATTGTGCTTTATTCAGTCTCTAAAGGAAGCGAAGGAGGACGTTGCAGTGGGAAGTGTGTGCGTGCGTGCGTGCGTGTGTGTGTGTGTGTGTGTGTGTGTGTGTGTGTGTGTGTGTGTGTGTTGTGTGTGTGTGTTGGTGTGTGTGTGTGTGTGTGTGTGTGTGTGTGTTTATGTACGTGTATATATGTGTATGTATGTATAATTCTGTGTATGTGTGTATCTGCATGTATGTGTTTGTGTTTCTCTACGAAAACAAATGTACACAAGACTCTCACCTTTTCGTTCAACCCGAAAAAGGGATGAATTCACTAACCTTCGGCGTGTAGACGGTGAGGTACAGGCAGTCCTCGCTCCCCTCGAAGGCAAGCGCCCCGTCACGAGGAGCGCGAAGAGATCTACCTGGGGGCACTTGGGGGCCACCTGGGTCCCGTCTCGCACTCCCTGCCCCCTCGGCCGCCACGGGGTTCTGGGCGGGGGTAGAGAAGGAGAGGCTGGGATGGGTGTGGATAGAGAGGGGTAGGGAGGGATAAGGAGGGGGAAGGGGAAGGGAGGAGGGAGGAGGAAGAGGGGGAGGAGGAGGAGGGGGAAGGAGAGGGGGAGGAGGAGGGGGAAGGAGAGGGGGAGGAGGAGGGAGAAGGAGAGGGGAGGGAAAGGGGGAAAAGGAGAGGAAGAGAGGGAGAGGGATAAGAACGGAAGGGAAACAAAGAGAGGAACAGAAGGAGTTAGGATAAGGCGATTAGATCACAGAACAGTTCAGGAGAGATGTCTGGAGGAAAAAACAATCCAGGGAGTCCATGTGTATTCTCAGGAAGTGGAAAGGCATAACAGGCAAGAAGAAGGGTGTAGATGAAGCAGGAGAGAATAGGTGTTGAAAGGGAGTGGGGAGGAAGGTAGATAAAGGGAACATGAATTGGAGCAGTCACTTTGAGTGTAGAAAGGGAGCTGACTTTGACTTTGACACGTTTATTGAGACAAAAGTTACATCTCAAAGCAATGAGGTAAGTTAGACGGATGAGGTAGAGACATGTTATCTAGGACCATAATTAGATAAGTTTGGATGTCCTCGAGATTTTCTGTAACGGAGTTGGTTGGGGAAGGTCGAGAAACGAAGGTTTTCTCATGGGAGAAGAGGTAAATGCAGGTCCGAGAACGAAGGTTTTCTTATGGGGGAGAAGAGGTAAATGCAGGTCCGAGAAACGAAGGTTTTCTCATGGGGAGAAGAGGTAAATGCAGGTCGAGAAACGAAGGTTTTCTCATGGGGGAGAAGAGGTAAATTGCAGGTCGAGAAACGAAGTTTTCTTATGGGGGAGAAGAGGTAAATGCAGGTCCGAGAAACGAAGGTTTCTTATGGGGGAGAAGAGGTAAATGCAGGTCGAGAAACGAAGGTTTTCTCATGGGGGAGAAGAGGTAAATGCAGGTCCGAGAAACGAAGGTTTTCATGGGGGAGAAGAGGTAAATGCAGGTCCGAGAAAACGAAGGTTTTCTCATGGGGAGAAGAGGTAAATGCAGGTCCGAGAAACGAAGAGTTTTCTCATGGGGAGAAGAGGTAAATGCAGGTCGAGAAACGAAGTTTTCTATGGGGGAGAAGAGGTAAATGCAGGTCCGAGAAACGAAGGTTTTCTCATGGGGAGAAGAGGTAAATGCAGTCGAGAAACGAAGGTTTTTCATGGGGAGAAGAGGTAAATGCAGTCGAGAAACGAAGGTTTTCTCATGGGGAGAAGAGGTAAATGTAGGTCCGAGAAACGAAGGTTTTCTCATGAGGGAGAAAGGTAAATGCAGGTCCGAGAAACGAAGGTTTTCTCATGGGGGAGAAGAGGTAAATGTAGGTCCGAGAAACGAAGGTTTTCTCATGGGGGAGAAGAGGTAAATGCAGGTCCGAGAAACGAAGGTTTTCTCATGAGGGAGAAGAGGTAAATGCAGGTCCGAGAAACGAAGGTTTTCTCATGAGGGAGAAGAGGTAAATGCAGGTCCGAGAAACGAAGGTTTTCTCATGAGGGAGAAGAGGTAAATGCAGGTCCGAGAAACGAAGGTTTTCTCATGAGGGAGAAGAGGTAAATGCAGGTCCGAGAAACGAAGGATTTTCTCATGAGGGAGAAGAGGTAAATGCAGGTCCGAGAAACGAAGGTTTTCTCATGGGGAGAAGAGGTAAATGCAGGTCCGAGAAACAAAGATTTTCTCATGAGGGAGAAGAGGTAAATGCAGGTCCGGAAACAAAGATTTTCTCATGAGGGAGAAGAGGTAAATGCAGGTCCGAGAAACAAAGATTTTCTCATGAGGGAGAAGAGGTAAATGCAGGTCCGAGAAACGAAGATTTTCTCATGAGGGAGAAGAGGTAAATGCAGGTCCGAGAAACGAAGTTTTCTATGGGAGAAGAGGTAAATGCAGGTCCGAGAAACAAAAGATTTTCTCATGAGGAGAAGAGGTAAATGCAGGTCCGAGAAACGAAGGTTTTCTCATGGGGAGAAGAGGTAAATGCAGGTCCGAGAAAAAAGATTTTCTCATGAGGGGAGAAGAGGTAAATGCAGGTCCGAGAAACGAAGTTTTCTCATGAGGGAGAAGAGGTAAATGTAGGTCCGAGAAACAACGAAGGTTTTCTCATGGGGAGAAGAGGTAAATGCAGGTCGAGAAACAAAGATTTTCTCATGGGAGAAGAGGTAAATGTAGGTCCGAGAAACGAAGGTTTTCTCATGAGGGAGAAGAGGTAAATGCAGGTCCGAGAAACAAAGATTTTCTCATGAGGGAGAAGAGGTAAATGCAGGTCCGAGAAACGAAGGTTTTCTCATGAGGGAGAAGAGGTAAATGTAGGTCCGAGAAACGAAGGTTTTCTCATGAGGAGAAGAGGTAAATGTAGGTCGAGAAACAAAGATTTTCTCATGGGGAGAAGAGGTAAATGCAGGTCCGAGAAACAAGTTTTCTCATGAGGGAGAAGAGGTAAATGTAGGTCCGAGAAACGAAGGTTTTCTCATGAGGGAGAAGAGGTAAATGTAGGTCCGAGAAACGAAGGTTTTCTCATGAGGGAGAAGAGGTAAATGCAGGTCGAGAAACAAAGATTTTCTCAGGGGAGAAGAGGTAAATGTAGGTCCGAGAAACGAAGGTTTTCTCATGGAGAAGAGGTAAATGCAGGTCCGAGAAACAAAGATTTTCTATGAGGGAGAAGAGGTAAATGTAGGTCCGAGAAACGAAGGTTTTCTCATGAGGGAGAAGAAGGTAAATGTGTAGGTCCGAGAAACGAAGGTTTTCTCATGAGGGAGAAGAGGTAAATGTAGGTCCGAGAAACAAAGATTTTCTCATGGGGAGAAGAGTAAATGCAGGTCCGAGAAACGAAGGTTTTCTCATGAGGGAGAAGAGGTAAATGTAGGTCCGAGAAACGAAGGTTTTCTCATGAGGGAGAAGAGGTAAATGCAGGTCCGAGAAACGAAGGTTTTCTCATGGGGAGAAGAGGTAAATGTAGGTCCGAGAAACGAAGGTTTTCTCATGAGGGAGAAGAGGTAAATGCAGGTCCGAGAAACAAAGATTTTCTCATGGGAGAAGAGGTAAATGTAGGTCCGAGAAACGAAGGTTTTCTCATGAGGGAGAAGAGGTAAATGTAGGTCCGAGAAACGAAGGTTTTCTCATGGGGAGAAGAGGTAAATGCAGGTCCGAGAAACAAAGATTTTCTCATGGGAGAAGAGGTAAATGCAGGTCCGAGAAACGAAGATTTTCTCATGAGGGAGAAGAGGTAAATGCAGGTCCGAGAAACGAAGATTTCTCATGGGGGAGAAGAGGTAAATGCAGGTCCGAGAAACAAAGATTTTCTCATGAGGGAGAAGAGGTAAATGCGGTCCGAGAAACGAAGATTTTCTCATGAGGGAGAAGAGGTAAATGCAGGTCCGAGAAACAGATTTTCTATGAGGGAGAAGAGGTAAATGCAGGTCCGAGAAACGAAATTTTCTCATGGGGGAGAAGAGGTAAATGCAGGTCCGAGAAACGAAGTTTTCTCATGGGGAGAAGAGGTAAATGCAGGTCCGAGAAACGAAGGTTTTCTCATGGGGGAGAAGAGGTAAATGTAGGTCCGAGAAACGAAGGTTTTCTCATGGGGGAGAAGAGGTAAATGCAGGTCCGAGAAACAAAGATTTTCTCATGAGGGAGAAGAGGTAAATGCAGGTCCGAGAAACGAAGATTTTCTCATGAGGGAGAAGAGGTAAATGCAGGTCCGAGAAACGAAGATTTTCTCATGGGGGAGAAGAGGTAAATGCAGGTCCGAGAAACGAGATTTTCTCATGGGGAGAAGAGGTAAATGCAGGTCCGAGAAACGAAGGTTTTCTCATGAGGGAGAAGAGGTAAATGCAGGTCCGAGAAACGAAGATTTTCTCATGGGGAGAAGAGGTAAATGCAGGTCCGAGAAACAAAGATTTTCTCATGAGGGAGAAGAGGTAAATGCAGGTCCGAGAAACGAAGATTTTCTCATGGGGGAGAAGAGGTAAATGCAGGTCCGAGAAACGAAGTTTTCTCAGGGGGAGAAGAGGTAAATGCAGGTCCGAGAAACGAAGGTTTTCTCATGGGGAGAAGAGGTAAATGTAGGTCCGAGAAACGAAGGTTTTCTCATGGGGAGAAGAGGTAAATGCAGGTCCGAGAAACAAAGATTTTCTCATGAGGGAGAAGAGGTAAATGCAGGTCCGAGAAACGAAGTTTTCTCATGGGGAGAAGAGGTAAATGCAGGTCCGAGAAACGATTTTCTCATGAGGGAGAAGAGGTAAATGCAGGTCCGAGAAACGAAGATTTTCTCATGGGGAGAAGAGGTAAAATGCAGGTCCGAGAAACGAAGATTTTCTCATGAGGGAGAAGAGGTAAATGCAGGTCCGAGAAACAAAGATTTTCTCATGAGGGAGAAAGAGGTAAATGCAGGTCCGAGAAACGAAGATTTTCTCATGGGGAAGAGAGGTAAATGCAGTCCGAGAAACGAATTTTCTCATGAGGAGAAGAGGTAAATGCAGGTCCGAGAAACGAAGATTTTCTCATGGGGGAGAAGAGGTAAATGCAGGTCCGAGAAACGAAGATTTTCTCATGGGGGAGAAGAGGTAAATGCAGGTCCGAGAAACGAATTTTCTCATGGGAGAAGAGGTAAATGCAGGTCCGAGAAACGAAGGTTTTCTCATGGGGAGAGAGGTAAATGTAGGTCCGAGAAACGAAGGATTTCTCATGGGGAGAAGAGGTAAATGTAGGTCCGAGAAACGAAGGTTTTCTCATGGGGAGAAGAGGTAAATGTAGCGTCGAGAAACGAAGATTTTCTCATGGGGAGAAGAGGTAAATGTAGGTCCGAGAAACGAAGTTTTCTCATGGGGAGAAGAGGTAAATGCAGGTCCGAGAAACGAAGTTTTCTCATGGGGAGAAGAGGTAAATGTAGGTCCGAGAAACGAAGGTTTTCTCATGGGGGAGAAGAGGTAAATGTAGGTCCGAGAAACGAAGGTTTTCTCATGGGGGAGAAGAGGTAAATGTAGGTCCGAGAAACGAAGGTTTTCTCAGGGAGAAGAGGTAAATGCAGGTCCGAGAAACGAAGGTTTTCTCATGAGGGAGAAGAGGTAAATGCAGGTCCGAGAAAACGAAGGTTTTCTCATGAGGGAGAGAAGGTAAATGCAGGTCCGAGAAACGAAGGTTTTCTCATGAGGAGAAGAGGTAAATGCAGGTCCGAGAAACGAAGGTTTTCTCATGAGGGAGAAGAGGTAAATGCAGGTCCGAGAAACGAAGGTTTTCTCATGAGGAGAAGAGGTAAATGCAGGTCCGAGAAACGAAGGTTTTCTCATGAGGGAGAAGAGGTAAATGCAGGTCCGAGAAACGAAGGTTTTCTCATGAGGGAGAAGAGGTAAATGCAGGTCGAGAAACGAAGGTTTTCTCATGGGGAGAAGAGGTAAATGCAGGTCGAGAAACGAAGGTTTTCTCATGGGAGGAGAAGAGGTAAATGCAGGTCCGAGAAACGAAGTTTTCTCATGGGGGAGAAGAGGTAAATGCAGGTCCGAGAAACGAAGGTTTTCTCATGGGGAGAAGAGGTAAATGCAGGTCCGAGAAACGAAGTTTTCTCATGGGGGAGAAGAGGTAAATGCAGGTCCGAGAAACGAAGGTTTTCTCAGAGGAGAAGAGGTAAATGCAGGTCGAGAAACGAAGGTTTTCTCAATGAGGGAGAAGAGGTAAATGCAGGTCCGAGAAACGAAGGTTTTCTCATGAGGGAGAAGAGGTAAATGCAGGTCCGAGAAACGAAGGTTTTCTCATGGGGGAGAAGAGGTAAATGCAGGTCCGAGAAACGAAGGTTTTCTCATGGGGGAGAGAAGGTAAATGTAGGTCCGAGAAACGAAGGTTTTCTCATGGGGGAGAAGAGGTAAATGTAGGTCCGAGAAACGAAGATTTTCTCATGGGGGAGAAGAGGTAAATGCAGGTCCGAGAAACGAAGGTTTTCTCATGGGGGAGAAGAGGTAAATGCAGGTCCGAGAAACGGATTTTCTCATGGGGAGAAGAGGTAAATGCAGGTCCGAGAAACGAAGGTTTTCTCATGGGGGAGAAGAGGTAAATGCAGGTCGAGAAACGAAGGTTTTCTCATGGGGAGAAGAGGTAAATGCAGGTCCGAGAAACGAAGGTTTTCTCATGGGGGAGAAGAGGTAAATGCAGGTCCGAGAAACGAAGATTTTCTCATGAGGGAGAAGAGGTAAATGCAGGTCCGAGAAACGAAGATTTTCTCATGAGGGAGAAGAGGTAAATGTAGGTCCGAGAAACGAAGGTTTTCTCATGGGGAGAAGAGGTAAATGCAGGTCCGAGAAACGAAGTTTTTCTCATGAGGGAGAAGAGTAAATGCAGGTCCGAGAAACGAAGGTTTTCTCATGAGGGAGAAGAGGTAAATGCAGGTCCGAGAAACGAAGTTTTCTCATGGGGGAGAAGAGGTAAATGCAGGTCCGAGAAACGAAGGTTTTCTCATGGGGAGAAAGAGGTAAATGCAGGTCCGAGAAACGAAGGTTTTCTCATGAGGGAGAAGAGGTAAATGCAGGTCGAGAAAACGATTTTCTCATGAGGAGAAGAGGTAAATGCAGGTCCGAGAAAAAATTTTCTCATGGGGAGAAGAGGTAAATGCAGGTCCGAGAAACGAATTTTCTCATGGGGAGAAGAGTAAATGTAGGTCCGAGAAACGAAGATTTTCTCATGGGGGAGAAGAGGTAAATGTAGGTCCGAGAAACAAGATTTTCTCAAGGGGGAGAAGAGGTAAATGCAGGTCCGAGAAACAGATTTTCTCATGGGGGAGAAGAAGGTAAATGTAGGTCCGAGAAACGAAGATTTTCTCATGAGGGAGAAGAGGTAAATGCAGGTCCGAGAAACGAAGATTTTCTCATGAGGGAGAAGAGGTAAATCAGGTCCGAGAAACGAAGGTTTTCTCATGAGGAGAAGAGGTAAATGCAGGTCCGAGAAACGAAGGTTTTCTCATGAGGGAGAAGAGGTAAATGCAGGTCCGAGAAACGAAGGTTTTCTCATGAGGGAGAAGAGGTAAATGCAGGTCCGAGAAACGAAGGTTTTCTCATGGGGAGAAGAGGTAATGCAGGTCCGAGAAACGAAGATTTCTCATGAGGGAGAAGAGGTAAATGCAGGTCGAGAAACGAAGGTTTTCTCATGGGGAGAAGAGGTAAAATGCAGGTCCGAGAAACAAAGATTTTCTCATGAGGGAGAAGAGGTAAATGCAGGTCCGAGAAACAAGATTTCTCAAGGGGAGAAGAGGTAAATGCAGGTCCGAGAAACAGATTTTCTCATGGGGAGAAGAGGTAAATGTAGGTCCGAGAAACGAAGATTTTCTCATGAGGGAGAAAGGTAAATGCAGGTCGAGAAACGAAGATTTTCTCATGAGGAGAAGAGGTAAATGCAGGTCCGAGAAACGAAGGTTTTCTCATGAGGGAGAAGAAGGTAAATGCAGGTCCGAGAAACGAAGGTTTTCTCATGAGGGAGAAGAGGTAAATGCAAGGTCCGAGAAACGAAGGTTTTCTCATGAGGGAGAAGAGGTAAATGCAGGTCCGAGAAACGAAGGTTTTCTCATGGGGGAGAAGAGGTAAATGCAGGTCCGAGAAACGAAGATTTTCTCATGAGGGAGAAGAGGTAAATGCAGGTCCGAGAAACGAAGGTTTTCTCATGAGGGAGAAGAGGTAAATGCAGGTCCGAGAAACGAAGGTTTTCATGAGGGAGAAGAGTAAATGCAGGTCCGAGAAACGAAGGTTTTCTCATGGGGAGAAGAGGTAAATGCAGGTCCGAGAAACGAAGATTTTCTCATGAGGAGAAGAGGTAAATGCAGGTCCGAGAAACGAAGATTTTCCATGAGGGAGAAGAGGTAAATGCAGGTCCGAGAAACGAAGATTTTCTCATGAGGGAGAAGAGGTAAATGCAGGTCCGAGAAACGAAGATTTTCTCATGGGGAGAAGAGGTAAATGCAGGTCCGAGAAACGAAGGTTTCTCATGGGGGAGAAGAGGTAAATGCAGGTCCGAGAAACGAAAGATTTTCTCATGAGGGAGAAGAGTAAATGCAGGTCCGAGAAACGAAGGTTTTCTCATGGGGGAGAAGAGGTAAATGCAGGTCCGAGAAACGAAGGTTTCTCATGGGGGAGAAGAGGTAAATGCAGGTCCGAGAAACGAAGATTTTCTCATGAGGAGAAGAGGTAAATGCAGGTCCGAGAAACGAAGATTTTCTCATGAGGGAGAAGAGTAAATGCAGGTCCGAGAAACGAAGGTTTTCTCATGGGGGAGAAGAGGTAAATGAGGTCCGAGAAACGAAGGTTCTCATGGGGAGAAAGAGGTAATGCAGGTCCGAGAAACGAAGGTTTTCTTCATGAGGGAGAAGAGGTAAATGTAGGTCCGAGAAACGAAGGTTTTCTCATGGGGAAGAAAGGTAAATGCAGGTCCGAGAAACGAAGGTTTTCTCATGAGGAGAGAGGTAAATGCAGGTCCGAGAAACGAAGTTTTCTCATGGGGAGAAGAGGTAAATGCAGGTCCGAGAAACGAAGGTTTCTCATGGGAGAAGAGTAAATGTAGGTCCGAGCGAAGTTTCATGGGGGAGAAGACAAGACGTCTGAAGTGCAGAGAAAGAGGTAGATGTAGGGAAGGATGTTTTCTGAAGGTTGGGTAACGACCTGGAAATGTTCTTTGAATGGACTGAGCGTGACAGCAGGTATCGAGGAGGGGAGTGGGGGGGGGGGCTGACAGCAGGTATCGAGGAGGGGGGGGGGCTGACAGCAGGTATCGAAGAGGGGAAAGTAGTCGAGGTCAAGAGGCGTGGTCAAAGGAGAGCCAGGGTCGGGAAACAGAAGAGGTTAATATCACTGGGGCAAGTTGATAAAAAACGGGCGAGTCTCAACGGCCGTAACATAGGTACAAAATCCTGCTGGCTATTGTGAACCTTGGGTAC
>NW_020869164.1:10000-11000 GCF_003789085.1 Penaeus vannamei
GAATAGGGATCCCGACCCTATCAAGGTCTATATAAGTACTTATATAGAGTTTGGACCCTATGCTGCGTTCGGAACTGCTCGTCTTGCTCGTCCAGACATCTTGTCCAGGACCAGCAGGACAAGTGGGCCGTGTTCGGAACCTCCAAGACCCTTTCTGCCCACAAAAATGTCCTTTGATAACACCAATAAAGGGTCATAAAATTACCCACCAATATCTTATGGTTACCTGCAACCGTTAATGTTTACATACAAAATCTATTGTGACGTCATCTCGTCCTGCTCGGCCAACTTTGCAGGAGGGCGAGTTGGACGAGCTAGACTACATGTCCGGGACGAGATAATGGAGGTTCCGAACGGTCAAAACATCTCGTCCAACTGGTCTGGACGAGATAGACGAGGAGTTCCAAACGCACCATTAGAGTTTTGCAGTGTTAATATTGTGGTGATATGAGCGAGACGTTTCTTCGGAGACATTATTTTTATCTATGTTGAATTTGATTAATTTTGTTCACTTACTTTCTGTTAATTTATTGTTCAGTTTTTAGTTTCAACTGTTGATTATAGCTTCAATTTAATATACCGACTTTTCGTCAAGTAATAAGTTACCGCGGTATTAGAAATACAAATTAAAATATCAGATTTATTAGTCTAATATATACGCACATATATTTACGACACAGATAAAATATACACACTAAACAACAATTTGTATACACTGACGAAATTAAGACGCTATCATGCGAAAATAATAACTACAAACAAATTACCAAACCAAAAAAACCGAATCATTCACAATGTTACAAACGAAAAAAAGGGGGACGAATCGAGAAATTTAATTGAACACAGGGCATGGCAAATTTAACGGTTGGCCAAACAGGTAAGGGGACCCATTATAATTTTTAAACCCCCACAAAAAAAAAACCCAAACTTTTTAAAAAAAAAAACCTTTCCCCCCGCGGGGGTTTTCCCGTTAATTACTGTTCGTTACCTTTTTCACTTT
>NW_020869164.1:38619-41119 GCF_003789085.1 Penaeus vannamei
TATCATTGTTATCTTTATTATCATCATCATTCTTGTTATTTTCATTATTATTATTATTATTATTATTATTATTATCATTATTATTATCATTATCATTATTATTATCATTATTATTATTATCATTATCATTGTTATTATTATTATTATTATTGCTGTTATTATCAATATTCTCATTGCTAATACTATTATAAACATTATCATCAAAATTGTCTTTATCCTTATTACTATCGTTTTCATTACCACTGTTATTTCACACGCGCCATAAAACACATTGGAGTAGCAGTTTTTATCATGAATTATCTATAACATCTTGACTCTTATTAATTTTTCGTTTAGCTGTTTGCACAGTTCTTAATTATCCACTATTACTAATAAGGAAAGTTAGAGAGTAATTGTAAAATGAAAAAAAATATTGAAAGGAATATGTAAGTTGAAAAATGTTTCATTGGTTTGTCTCAAATTATTTTTTTCTTGTGTGTGATAGAACAGATGATTTTTTTCATAATTCATTTTAGTTACCGCTATCATTTCTTCCCATTTCATGTAGGCATTTGTTGTTATGAGAAAAACTACCACTTTTTTCCGTCCGATGAGACCATAGACACCAAAAAGAAAACGGTCTCAAAGTGACTTCAAAGAAAACGGACTTTGAATTGTAGGGGTAAGTATGATTAACTCGATTTACCTATCTTACCTATTTTTACCTTTACCTTTTACCTAACGAATCAGAGTAGTGGCATTAAAGAGATTAAAGTTCAGAGGCAAATAATTGGACGAACAAGATCGGTGACTAGGAAGGTAAACATATACTGATTACCGAACAGCAGAGCAATGAATAAGTTAAAGAATCAGTAACAACACAGTATTACAGGAACACAGACAGCCCGTCACTCACACATGCATTTACTCACGCACATATGTCCGTGTGTATGAATGTGTGTATGCATGTTTGTATGTTTGTGCGTGTATATCTGTATATAAATGTGTATGTATATGTGTATGTATGTGCGGCGCTCTCTATAGGGTGTAAACTATTTGTCGAAGCATCTCAGAAGCTGCTCCAGCGTTTGAGGGGAGATTCTGCCTTGCAAAAAGCGAAGGAAAAAGTCCGCTGAAATGACGATGCAAAACGTTTTTTCTTTTCTTTTTTGGGGGGCGTATGATCGTTCCTTTTTTTTTTTTTTTTTTTTTTTTTTTACTTTTTTGACGTACGTTCACTTACCTCTTTGTTTTCTTTTTTTCTTTTTTTAGGAGCACGGGCAAGTTGCAAGCCCGGACTCTCAACACCTTTTAAGACATTTCAAAGGATGAATTATTCTGCATCCGAAATGCTAATGATTATATTCCTCTGATTATATCGTGATTTATCTTATCAACGGGTGACATTTGTAACAGTCATCGTAAGTAATGATTAAGATAACAAGAATGACTAAAGCAATTTTCATGCGTTAGGAAGCTTTGATGATAGTAAAAGTGCAGATTTAAAGGAAAGTTTTAAAAAAGGAAAGATTTGAAAAGACAAAAACGAAAATGTGCGTTTTTCTTTTCAAAATACTTTTTTGTTTAAAGAATTGGACTCTTCTGCTATGGTAATTTCCTTATTTCACATGCAATCTAGCCATTACATAAATAATGATTAAAATATATCAGTATATACGCAAATATTTGAAAAGACAAAAACGAAAATGTTCGTTTTTCTTATTTGTATATACCCGTGGCTTCTATTACAACTACATGAATACAGTTGCCTTTTCTTCGTCATTTTTGCAATTCGTAATGATAATGATGATAATAATAATAATGATAATAATATAATGATAATTTAATAAATAATATGGGTATGATATATGATGACCAATATAATAAGAATATATGATAATAATGATGATGATTAATAATATAATGATAATGACAATGATACTAAACCACTTAAGTATTAATTCGGGATTCAGGAAATGATTCCGTAAAGCTGTGTTTTTAATTAGAAGATAACAGATAAAAATATCAGGCACCATATCAAATAGTGTTTAGCCTTGCCCACAATTCACCAACCCCCCCTTTCGCGCCTCCCAGCCACCGACTACAACCCCCACTTCACAACTTTCCTCTACAACCGTTGGCAATCTTTCTGGTCAGGTCTGAAAGCCAACAGACTTCAAACAACCTCCGATCTCTCCTTGGTCAGCTCCATACCATCAGAACAGACGTTGGGAAACTGCCCTCGCCCGTCTACGAAGAAGCCACACCCGACTCACTCATACCTCATGTCGCATTCCTCTCACCTACCTCTTATGCCCTACCTGCAATGTCCTTCTTTCTGTCCCACATATCCTACTATCCTGCCCTCGCTTTCCCGAAGCCTTACTTTCCCTCACACATCCCTTCTTCCCCGACCCCCCAATCTGTCAGACATCCTTGCAGAATCCCCCACCTTTTCTATTGATATCCTATTCTCCTTCCTCAGACGCATACATATCCTTCATTTGATCTAAACATCCTT
>NW_020869164.1:56119-76119 GCF_003789085.1 Penaeus vannamei
TGAACAGTCTATTGACAGGATAATGTTCCCTATCAATCGACTTTATTTTGAGACGTAATATGTAATCAGTACACAAACACATCAGCTCAGTGTGTAATTAAAACATCCGATTATATTGGCGATGGAGAAAAAGGTAATAATCATCTAGACAGTTTTTGCCCATCAATAAAAAGGTTTAGCGCCTCCGAAGCCGCTCACATGCCGGGGTCCTTGGGTAAAACTACAGACAGCTCGTGTGGTAGTTTGACCTGTTGGGAGAGACTATTGGCTCCAGGCAAGGCTGAACGAACACACACACACACACACACACACACACACACACACACACACTTACTTTCTATCACCACAGTTGCATGACTAGCAGATGCTTTGGGCAGGTTTACGTATTGTCTACTATGTTTAATTATTTTTAGTTGTAAGACTAGTCGATAAAATCCTCTAATTAAGCTTAGCCATTAAGACTATATATTTGAATGCGTGTATACACAGCTCGCCTTTTTTGTTGGTCTGAGGATCTTTTTCCTCCTAAATAGTAGGTCAAGTTTTCTAAACAAAGTTACCTTTCGACAGTGTGCGAATGCGATGACAGAACCCAGACCGGATTAAAGTATTTGTAGCTTCCGTCCATTCCATTTTAATATGTTCCGGAAAAGACGCTTTGCTCTGAGCTGTATGTTACTCACTGTTCATGATCTGACTGAATTTTCTCGTCGATCAAGAAAAACGCGAGAGGCGACTCAGGATGGCCTCACAAAAAGGCCTAGTCCAGTTTTCCTCGTTTGTTTATGGCTACGTGTTGTGTGTGTGTTCTTAAGCGTATGATTCATGAGGCTTAAACATGGTCATTTGATTCAATCTCCCTCCGCCCAGGGCGAGCGTTGGCATCACAGCCGCTGTTCCGCTGCCTTGCTGCTGATCGCCGTCGTGCTGGCCCTGGCGGCGGTGGCGTCGGAGAGCCACCAGAGGAGCGTCTCGCGCCCGCTGGAGGAACTGCACCTGAAGGAGAGGCCTTTGGCGACCCACTACCACCGAGTGGATCCTCATTCCTTCTCCTACAGGAGCGAGAGATCCGTCGGTCCTGCCATTCCCAGCGCCCAGGAGGAGCGACAACAGGCAACACCGCCCGGTGAGTCAGGCGTAACGTTTCTCAAAATGAACTGGTTCCATTATTAGAAAGCGACTGGGCGGCTGGGCGCTCAGCTCGGGTTTCGTCGGAGTTTTCTCCATGGGGGAGGAGGGAGGTACTTTGAGGAACTTGGGGCTTGGGTTGTCTTGCCCTCTCCAATGGCGTGATTTGTGACCGGGAATAATGAATCATTTTCATATCAACAGTTACGATGTGAGTAAAACAACTGACATGGTATCACTGTAAGATTTCTAGAATTCTTAAGCCATTTGATAATTTCTTTCACAAACATCAAGAAAAATATGTTCCGTTTGTTCACAAAAAAGATGATAATGTGAGTGTGAAGATACCTTTTATATTATATAACAACGTTGGCTTCGTATCTCAACATTTTGCCGCTTCTAATTTGAAGCTATTGTTTTCTTGAACTTTCATGATAACAAGAAGGAGAAGGGGGATAATAGCTGATAATAGCCTTACTTGCAACAGTATAATATTGGTAAAACCTATTATTATCATCATTATTACTATCTCTATTATATAGTTACAAGAAAGCAACTGTTACCATCGTTATTCCTTATATTTATCCTTTCCATCACTCGTTATCAGTATAATTTCCTCCTTAGTCGTAAACCGCCATCATCCGCATCTTCTGAACGGCATCTTCTTCCTCAGGGGCGGAGAGGAAGGCGGCAGCGGCCAAACCCGTCGGCCCGCCCGTGGCTCCGTTAGCCATCGCAACGCCCGCGGGGGCCAAGGCAGCGAACGAGAGCGTGGCCGTGGCTGCGGGGTCCGGGAGCGAGACTGACCGCAAGGGGAGGCTCATGGAGAAGCTCAAGGCGTGGTACAAGGGGAAGGAGCCGGAGAAGGAAGACCCCACCGGCATCGTCATCAACAGCCACCTCTCGACCGGCGGCCACCTGGATGGCCACGGCCACCACCACCACGTGCCCTTCTACCACCAGCCGCCCTTCGTGCAGCCCATCATCATCGGAACCGGCGGCGGCATCGGCCAGGGCGATCAACCGATCGTCATTACAAAACCTGTCACACACTACGTCACGGTTGCTCACCCTGTCGCCGTCACCGTCACGGAAACAGTCATGCAAGACTTCGCGACGTCGTCACATATTCTGGTGCACACGACCCTATCGGCGTACATGACCCCTTCCCACGTGTTCATCCAGGAGCCCCACACGCTGGAGCCCGTGACCGTCACCATGGGGTCGCACGAGGCGGACTGGGGCTGGGACATCTTCGGGGAGGGCGAGGTCAGCGCGAGCAGCGGCGGGGAGCACGTGGTGTACCTGATGAAGCCCGGCCACGGCTCCGGGGGCGCGGCCTCGTCCCAGATCGTGATCCAGGAGGTGCCGAGCGCGGGGTCGGGGGGCAAGCCGACCACGTCCGAGGTGATGGTCGTCGAGTCCCCCGGCCACGTGCTCAACAAGGGCATCCAGTCGATCAAGGACACCTTCAGCGGCATCTACAGCGTGGGGAAGGGAATCAAGGACAAGTTCGACAGCCAGGTCTCGTCGCTCTTCGGCAAAGACGAAACCCAAGTGATCATGCTGCACCAGCCCCACACGGTCACGGTGCCGGCGTCCAAGCCCACGGTGACCCACACGGTGATGCTGCAGAAGTCGAAGCCCCACGTGCACGGCTACGTCAAGGGGATCTTCGCGGGCCAGGGGCACCTCCAGGTCGGCAGGAGCATGACCGTGGCGAGACCTGCGACCTACACTGCAACCATAACGACGGCCACAGGTGAGGAGACGAGGAAGATGATTGGTTCGCAATTTGAATTCTGAATTTCGGTTCGATTCGATTTTTCAAATCGAGTCGAACTGAATTTTGAATTTGTTTTTCTAACTGAATCTGAATTTTGAATTTTGAATTTGTTTTTTCCTGAACTGAATCTGAATTTTGAATTTTGTTTTTCTAACTGATCTGAATTTTTATTTTTTATTTTTTTATTTTTTTCTAACTAAATCTGAATTTTGAATTTTGTTTGAACTGAATCTGAATTTTGAATTTTGAATTTTGTTTAAACTGAATCTGAATTTTGAATATGGGTCCGAAATGAATTTGAATTTCTGCCACAAGATACTTTCAAAAGCACAAGATGTCAATTTAACTCACTTTTCAAAATGCCTAGTTTTACAAAGTATTAATTTTTTTAGCGTAGTGTTTGTATATTCAAACACATTGTTAATTTCACTCTCATTGTGGTTACCTGTCAATGTTATTTCCATCATTATCCACATTACTATTAACATTTGCATATTACCATTATCATTAGTGCCGTTGTTCTTATCATATTTTTTTCTTTTATCATGATTATCATTATTTTTATCACTATTATTATTACTGTTATTATTATTATTATTATTATTATTGTTATTATTATTATTATCATGATCCTTAGCATTATCATATTAATTATCATTTAAACGTTTTCACAGTAAAAACGCCGGGCTGTACACACTGCATGTAAGGACCAAGTGAAGAAGAAAAAGAAAAATGAAAAAAAGGAAAAAAAAAATAAAAAGTAGAAAATAAGAAAAAAAAAAAAACAGGAAAGAAAAGAGAGAATATGAAAAAAAGAAAAGAAAGGGGAAGAAGAAAATCCAAAAAGGCAGAAGAAAGAAAAAAAAGAAAAGAAAAGGAAAAGGAAAGAAGAAAGGAGAAGGGAAAAAAAAGAACAGAAAGTCCATTGCCTGGATTTACAAACCTCACATTCAAACCTCATATTCAAGTAGAATAAAATGGCAATTTCTTTCATTTATCATTATTATTGTTATTATTTTATCTATTTATAAATGCAAATAATCCAAACATATAGATAGATAAACAGATAGATGTCTTGTTACTATGAAGACTTTGGTGACATAAATAAACTATATATTCAAATGATTAAAAAAACTCACCATACAGAAAATGTTTACTAAAGAATGAAACAGCTGGTCTATCATTACTCCAGTGGAACTAACCAGCGTGTAGGCTTTTGATATTGCCATTTTATTGTTACGGCCTAAATATTTCTCACTCTTCTTGTATAGGTATTTTTCTGTATTTCTTTAAAGGGGGGATGGGGTGTTTTGTAGACAATATTTATGGAGTATTTATAGTATTTGTTACTTGTTTTTCTCTTAATAATCTGTGTGTTTTGTCGTCTAAGATTATATTTATTCCACTTGTTACTTGTATTTTCCGTTTTGTTTTCGGGTTAAACAAAATGTTTGTGATGAAACATTCACATTGCTGTTATTTATGGAATAAAGCCAGTTAAAATAACATCAGAGGAAAGTTTAATTACCTGTTATTTCTTCATTTATGATTAACCCATTGTGCCGAACTGTTACCATGTATAAGCCATGTCCATTGTGATCTTAGTTTCTCATCTTTGCTTACACAGACTTCCACAAGCTTCAATATCTTTTTTTACTTCTCTCTATAAATCTGCGGATGGTATATAATTTCACTTTACCCTTTTCGTGATTTCTGGATTTTATTTCTGTATTTCAATAACGTTATAAGAAACATAATTTCAATATCAACAGTATCGATAATCACTTTTTTGGCTCGGGTTGCTTTCTTGTGGAGCCATCTGTGTGCAACAAAATTAACTACAGTCGACAGTACATGTTTCAGTTGCCAATGAGTTATTATTATCTTCGCTCGAGATTCTTCATCGTCTTTCTCATCCTTGAACCCTCCTCCAATAGATTCATCCTTTGATTCTTCTTTTCTTTCTTCTTTTATAGGGTTTTAGTATCCATTTGATTCACATATTCCAGTCATTTTATCCTTTATCCTACACGCTTTTTTATCTCTGTTACATCCACGGCGGTCCTTAAATAGGATATCCTTTCGCTTCACTTCATGTCCAAAGGAACGGATCCGTGCTTTCCCTGTCATTCGTTTAACTCTTTTACACTCACACTCCCTTCTATATCTTACCGAAAGTACGTCTGTAAACCAAACCATGGTCATTGCAGTTCTTATCAATAAATGTTTTTTTTTCTTTTCTTTTCTTTTCTTTCTGATGAGCCTCGTCTAAAATACCGTAGAGGTACTGTGTAATTTCACTTTCAACTTGATGACATGGTTTTATTATAGATGGGCTTTGACATTTCTTTCCTTTCCATTTTCTTTAGCTTCCTTTTATCACAAAATATCGATTAGAGCTTGTTATTCAATAATTTTGTAATGATATCAAAGTTCCCCCTTCTCGACTGCTCAGATTACTTCCGTTTTCTATGTTAAATTTCACTCGCTTTTCGTCATATTTTTCATAATATATGTCTTGTAGATCTTATTCTCATGATAATATCATCGGGAAACAGCAACTCTCCATAGCCTTTCCCGCTACGAATATTCATTAGTATAGTTGTTTAATAAGATTACAAATAAATACTCAATTTCAGACCTTGGTAGAAACCCATCGGTATAAGAAACAAATCGGTTCTTGCAAGCTTTGTTCTAAACATCATCCTAATTGATGTATTCTTCTGGAATCCTCCTTCTAAGACTCTAGAATGTGAGTTGTTCCCTTACCTAACCTGATTAAAAACCTGCAGCTGTTTTCCATGTAACAGGTAAATCATGTACGCTTTTTGTCCTATATTTGAAAATCTACAAGCAAAAGTAGGTAAAGAAATCTGCTCGTGGTCTCCTCGTATCTCTTAGTTTCTGTTTGATCTCGAAGACTTATTAACATAATCAAAGTCAAGCAGCACACCAGCCGTAGGATTCTCGTCGTCAAAAGCACCAGCTCTGACTTGAATTCCTGACCGGTTCTTAGTTGCTTTGTTCTATCTGGTGAGGTTTCAGTCTTGTTCTCAAAGATGTTCCTTATATGCGGTGTTCAGTATCCTTTACAATCCACTATAATGAAAATATAAAGCTTATCTCTATGAGGATATATAGGCTAGCAGTTTACAGGGAACATGGGTTTATTGTGCGCTGTTCATTGACTTTCTTGTTCCTCATATGCAGATATGTATGAATTCACAGTCATCAGAATTTCAGTTCAGGATTCATATGCACTTTTTAACTTCGGTATTCCGGAAGTTTAGTCCTAACACCGTCACTCCAGTGCACTGACTGGAATTCTCAAGAAACAGAAAACAAGAAAACATTGTCTTTCGTATCACTTTTCTTCTTCATAAATAACAGGACACGGGCTAGACATGAAAGAGGCCTTTTGCACTAGACTTCCAGCTCCGTCTTGTATCTCTCACCACTCTTGTTCCCCGAGTTTTGTTATCACATACTTACTTCCTTGCCGTCTTGTGGAGGTCGCACAAACAACTCTCATTTATCCTGTTTTTTTCTGCCTTCGTCTTTTCACCTAAACCATATGTTATTTATTTATCTATTTATTTTTTGTTTATTTATCATTGTTGTTACACATGCATGAGGTTCAAAACTCCAAAATCAGGCCAATGCTTTTATTTGCCGATTGCAGGGAACATTGTAAGCCGTTCACCCTCAAAAACAAAACAAATCGAAACGAAACGAAAAACAGCGGACACTTGAGAAGCGCAGAGACATTTCCGAAGGGGTTTCAATAGTCAACACATTGAACGAAACACAAGGCAGCCCCACAGGTTTACCGTAATGTTGATTAGGGGGCGTGTCACACCACTTTCGATTGCCTCGCTTGAAAATTCAAATTTCCCGCCTCGGATCAAAAGTGCGTTCGTGTTATTCCTTGCAGAACGTAATGTTATTCGTCGTTATATCTCCTATGAACCTGATTGTTTGATTGCATGTTTATCAGACTCCAAAGCTGTTACTTTACAAATGGAATACGTTATAAATGGAATGAATTAAGATATTAACTTACACCCAATTGTTTGTTTATATTTCTATCAATCAACTTTGAAACTCTACGAGTCTGCCGTCAAGCAAAGCAGCATAAGGCAGGTAAGATAGGCAATATTTAATTGACTGATTAAACAATAATAATATATTATCACATAGATATAGATAGATAGATAGATAGATAGATAGAGAGAGAGAGAGAGAGAGAGAGAGAGAGAGAGAGAGAGAGAGAGAGAGAGAGAGAGAGAGAGAGAGAGAGAGAGAGAGAGAGACCGAACTTAAAGCATCAGCAAATCTAGAAAAAAAAAGTCCATACTAATCTGAACGACCTTGAGAAGCAGCAACGTTACCTGGTCCAACACCACTTGGCTAATCAGTGGCGTGCAGAGGTCTGGTAACGCCCGGTGCCCAATTCCTATATTATATGCCCCAAATGCCCAAGAATAAGGCCTAGTACTGAGAAATAGTATGAGAAAAGAGATATGTTGGGATGTTCGTGGGTGCCATGGTGATGGGTATGTAGGCAGAGCATGTGAGAATAAAATAAAATTTTCCACTTTCAGTCGTTCTACATTCTGCCACCAGGGGCGCTAATGTGTATGTAACTTCAAATAAGATATATCTGTATAAGGTAAATATTTCACTTATAGAAATACACACACACACACACACACACACACACACACACACATATATATATATATATATATATATATATATAAATATATATATAATATATATATATATATATTCATATGATACTGTATGATCCCATTATCATCTTTGCATATCAATGGCATTTATTATATGGGATAAAGACTGAAGTTTACTCTTATCCTAACAAGATATTTCGTATATATAAACATGGATGAAACATGAGATAAACACTTTCTTCGATCTAAATATAAATTTCAAATTCAGGATCTTATGTCCCTCTCTCATTGGATGCACCCGCCCCCCCCCTCTTTGGATACCCAGAGGCAACGCCCATTCGCCTCCCCCCCCCCCCCCCCTCTCTGCAAGCCAAACGGGCCAATTAAGAAAGAGTCGAAAAGGCGGAAAAAGTGACGAACAAAAAAAGAAAAAAAGAAAAAAGAAAAAGAAACTCGTTCACACGTACCTCAGTCAAGACTTGTTTCGGATCAAGAGTGAAAATTCTTGACTGAACGTAGCGCTAAGTTGCTATATCTCCATAGTGTTGCCATTGATATTTCCACAAAACCGCTAGACAGGACTTTGAAAATCGCTAGACGCAAAATTTCCTTATTTTCCCGCCAGAAAAAGGACTTTGACGAATTCGGTAAATGCAGATTAAACCTTCAAAATTTTCCCGATAAATAATAACTCACAGGCTCTAAATCTAGCGGGAAAATCGCTCGAATGGCAACACTGCATTCTCCATACGAATGCGGTCACATTACAAGCCATTATAGAGACGAATTATGATACGCTTGAATTATTTTTGTGAATGTAATTTGAGACATGTGTTTTTTTTCTTTTTTTTTTTTTTTTTTTTTTACAGATAAAATAAGATTCCGACGCAACGCAGTTCCTCATTAGAATTATTCCCAAAATTCCCATTAAAATTCACACATGCAAATATTGACTCCCATAGAGAAATTATTATATGGCCCAAATACAGATGTCTAGGCATATTTTGTTTCAGCGACGTGAGAACACTTTCCAGTTATTAATCCTAAACGTCAGACACGTAATATTACGCCCCCCCGTAAACTACGTAATATTACGCCCCCCGCCGTTCCCAACTAGGACGTAATATTACGCCCCCCGCCGTTCCCAACTAGAACGTAATATTACGCCCCCCGCCGCTCCCAATTAGAACGGGCTATTACGCGTTACTTTTTAGTGTTTTTCTTCTATTAACTTTTAATACTTTTTTTTTTTCTTTTTTTCTGATTATCCTCAACAATTAACGGAGCAAATTTATAGCTTGATAAATTGTTTTTTTTTTAGGCGTTTGATATGACGTTCAGTAAATCCTCACCATGTTTAATACGACTTAATTACCATTTTTTTAGTATAATGAAATAAATCGGTTATGCAATGTCGAAAAAATGTCTGAAAAGAGGGAGTATAATGTAAAAAAAAAAATTAAAAATCCTACAATATCTATGATTTCGATGTAGATTTCATAGATAGGAAGGAAGGCAGATGCATAGATGGATGGATAGATATGATATAGATAGAGAGAGAGGAGAGAGGAGAGAGAGAGAGAGAGAGAGAGAGAGAGAAGAGAGAGGAGAGAGAGAGAGAGAGATGAGAGAGTGAGAGAGAGAGAGAAGAGAAGAGGAGAGAGAGAGAAGAGAGGAGAGAGAGAGACAGAGAGAGAGAGAGAGAGAGAGAGAGACATACATATATACATGAAGTAATAAAGTGTGGTAACACACTCATACAGAAATATAACTCTTTTTCTTTCACAATTATGCATATTAGACTGTAGTGTGAGGTCCATAAACATGCAAGCACTTCAATGCATCGATAGATACCTACATTGACGTGAATGCATCATACCCAGACTTATATCTCCATGATGTCTCTACGCACTTTAGATATGTGTACACAGGATGGGACGTGTAAAGGTGTGTGCGTATAGATGTACGTATGTTTGTGCACACAGATACAAGCAGTGAAACGGAATGATGAATAAAAACTTACCTGAGTCAGGCATACCCACTCGCCCCTAACCCATAGAAAAATAAGACGTCGAATAAGGCTTTTCTTTTTTTAGCATTTCACTTTTTTGGGGTGAAAAACCGTGGCACTTTCTTTTGGGTAGACGGCTATGTCAATAAGTATGAGCAGAAAGTAAATCAGTTTATTATGAATACGGCTTTATTACTTGTTGCAAAAAACGGCTACGATTTTATACATTACGACACCGTCTCAACGATTTCATTACCCTCCTGTAAACCGAGGGAGAGAAAAAAAACATAACGATTTATCCGTCACCGGCAACCGAGCCTGGGTGAGTTTTTTTTCTTACTCTACAGACGAAAAGATGGTTCACTGGCTAGCGACTTTACCCTATACGCCAGTCCGGATCGCACGCTGTTCCGCTAAGGACGCCCCTTTGATGACTCTGCTTGAAGTTACGTGAAGGAGAGTTTGCGTTGCGTCGAATTACTAAATTCTTGGATTCAGCTGACCATGGTGAGTTGCCGATTTGGAAATTATTTCGAGATTTCGGGCGCGTCGGTGAGTTTTTCTTTTTTGAGACTTTGTCTTATCTTTAATACGCGTAAGTAGAAAATATATACGCACACATGTATTTACATACATTCAATAATGGCATATATACAAACATAAATCCATGCGGTACACATACGCTATTTCTGCACCAAAGACATATCCTTAAAAAAAATAACAATGGTAATGATAATATAGAAAAATACATCATAAAATAAAATATAACAATTTTATACTGTAGATTTAATAAAATACATCATAAAATAAAATACATTATACAGTAGATTTGATAACAAACAACAGTAGTGCAAAAATAGAGTTCGCATGTAATCCAATCCTGCAAATCCATAACCACAGTCACTTTAAGGCGTGTTGCCCTGGCATATCCTCTTTCAAAGTATCCGGTATTCGTAGATCATGTCTACTTTATTTAATTGTTTTCTTAATTGCATATCATGGCGTGTTTAAGGTATAACGATATTATTTCCATTTATTATATATAATATATATATTTATATATATATATTATTATATATATATATTTTTTTTTTTTTTTTGTATATTACTTTAAGCTTATATTTTCTTGGGAGGTTCGTGATAATTGGGTGAATGAAATATGTCCGAAACGTAGTGTTTTATGTGATTAGCATCACTCACCTGCCAGTTATCAAATAATTTTCATCAACAGCTTGTCAACTTGCTGTCAGTCATCCTCACCTTCCGTTCAAGTGCAGTGCAGTATGCAAATGCAATGATGCGAGGGCATTTATATATAATTAAGTACGTGTAAGGTATGTGTTATATATGTATATATATGAATATGTATATATATATATATATATATATATATATATATATATATATATATTTATCTATTTATGTGTATGTACATGTATATGTATATATGTACATATATATGTATATATTTACATATATATATGTATAACGCACATACTACGCTATTTGAAGGGAAGGTGTGGATGACTGACAGCAAGTTGACAAGTTCATGATGAAAATTATTTAATGAATGTGTTAGCTTCCTCACATGATTCTGCCTTCCCAGCTCGAGTGCCGGCGCCACAGCCACGGCTGGGCTGTCGTGGTGCTGAGCGCAGCCGCGCTGGCGACGGCGGCCGCGAGAAGCCAGATCGGGCCACTGACCTCGGAGGAGAGGCCTTCGACGAGCTACAACAACCTGGCTGGACCTAGTTCCTTCTACTACAGAGGTACGAGGTCTCTAGGGCATGCGGCGCAGAAGGAGCGACAGGAAACCCCGCCGTCTGGTGAGCCTTGAACAAGGTTTCTCAAAAGTATTGCGTGGAATTGACCAGTCAGCAGACGCGTCGCTTCAAGACAATCGCTCTAATCATGAATTATTCTTTGAATAGTTACGCATTATTAAGTGATTCAGATTAGCTCCTTTTCTCCTCTTAGAGAACATCATAACATTAAACCTTATAATTCTCATAGAAAATAAAAGATGAATTAATAAGAAGAAACACCCGTTTTCTATGACCTCTTTCCCAGAGTCCCAGCAGAGTCCCGAGTCCGCGGAGCGAGAGAGATCGCCCGAGACTCCTTCGGCGCAAGTCAGCCCGAAGGACTCGAGCGACGAAGGAGGAAACTCGAGTCGGGTCGAGTCCAACGCCATCGCGACGGAGTACGAGTCGGTTCGAGAGCCGAAGTTCGTCGGGAGGTTCAAGGACTGGTACCGCGGGAGGGAAAAGGAGAAGGACAAGGACAAGGAGAGGGAGATCGTGGTGATTGCCACGGGCCCGGCGCCCCACGCCCACTACCCCCCTGCCCACCACCACGTGCCCGTCCTCATCGGGTCTGTGACTCACGCGCACGAGCACCCTGTGGTTGTCACTCGCCCCGTCACACAGTACGTCACGGTCCCTCAACCAGTCGCCGTCACGCACACGGAGACGATCACGCGCACAACGCCCTCTGTCGTGGTCCAGACGTCCCATGTGACGTACGTGACGCCATCTGTTGTGACGGCCTATGTGACGTCATCTGCTGTAACTACTTACGTCACTCAGTCTCAAGCACCTACTTACGTGACGTCTGTTACAACAACCTACATCACACACTCCCTTACACCTACTTACGTGATGTCATCCGTTGTAACTGCCTATGTGACGCAGTCCCATGCACCTTCTTACGTCACCTCCGTAACAACTACCTACGTGACGCAAACCCATGCCCCTACTTACGTGACGCCGTCCGTGGTAACGGCTTTCGTGACTCAGACCCACCCCCCTACCCACGTGGTACCCCCCTACATACCCACCTACGTGACGCCTTCCCATGTCTTCATTCAGGAGCCTCACCCCGTCACTGTGAGTGTGATGCACCCCCACACTCAGCCCACAATCACCCACACCATAACGCTACACGAGGATAACCCCATCACGCAGACCCACATCAAGGGGACTTACTCGGGCCAGGGGCATTTCGAGCTGCAGAAGAGCACGCTGAAGATGGACGCGCTCAACATCAAAAATGGTGAGGGATCAGAGGGGCGCTTTTGGCATTAAATCTATGTCGGTTTGGGTTTTATTCATAGATGTTAAAGTCTCATCGCTATGTATATGTGAGAGAGAAATTGTATTCTTGTTGAAACTCTGATATCTTGGATCTGTATATAGAATTCCCATTTTTTTCTGACGTGTGCAATCCTCTTTTACAGATAAACCGCCCGGCTGCACACACTGCGGTTGACAGCATAGAAAACGGAATCGGCGGTTGACAACATAGAAAATGGGATCGACGGCTGACAGCATAGAAAATGAATCGGCGGTTGGCAGCATAGAAAACGGAATCGGCGGCTGGCAGCATAGAAAACGGAATCGGCGGTTGGCAGCATAGAAAACGGAATCGGCGGTTGGCAGCATAGAAAATGGAATTGACAACATAGAAAACGGAATCGGCGGTTGACAACATAGAAAACGGGATCGGCGGTCGACAGCATAGAAAACGGAATCGTAGGCTTACCGCCTGCCTCTCATTCCCCAAGAAAACGCTTCAAATTCTTCAATAGTCTCAAGAGAAATGAGAGAAAGAATTTGAGTTTCTTGATTTTCTTGATCATGATTTTTTATTCAACTATAAAACTCTCTCCTAAAAGGACGAGAAAAATGGGAAAAAATCTACTTAAAAACCGCTCTAGGAAATTGTTGTCTAGGTGTGAAAATGTGTGTAAATAATCACTTATCAAAGAGAAGAAGTAGGATGTATATTTATTATAATTTAATGTAGGGATATGTTAGTAATATTTGTAAAGAATATTACAGTTTGTATTATTGAAGTTTATGGAACTTTTATAGAAATTTTTATTCTCCCTTCTTTCCCTACACTGCATTTGGGTTCTTATGAGGGTATTGCACCTATGAACCACAAAAATCCCTTCTCTTCCTTGAACTTCCTTCCCTTCCCTAAACTTCTCTGAACTTCCTTGAACTTCCTTACAAATTCCTTCCCATCCTTGAACTTCTTTGAAATTCCTTCCCATCCTTGAACTTCTTTTGAAATTCCTCCCATCCTTGAACTTCTTTGAAATTCCTTCCCATCCTTGAACTTCTTGAAATTCCATCCCATCCTTGAACTTCTTTTGAAATTCCTTCCTCCTTGAACTTCTTTGAAATTCCTTCCCATCCTTGAACTTCTTGAAATGAAATTCCTTCCCATCCTTGAACTTCTTCTTTGAAATTCCTTCCCATCCTTGAACTTCTTTTGAAATTCCTTCCCATCCTTGAACTTCTTTGAAATTCCTTCCCATCCTTGAACTTCTTTGAAATTCCTTCCCATCCTTGAACTTCTTTGAAATTCCTTCCCATCCTTGAACTTCTTTGAAATTCCTTCCCTTCCCTTGAACTTCTTTGAAATTCCTCCATCCTTGAACTTCTTTGAAATTCCTTCCCATCCTTGACTTCTTTGAATTCCTTCCCATCCTTGAACTTCTTCTGGAAAACTTCTTGAAACTTCTTTGAAATTCCTTCCATCCTTGAACTAAATTCCCCCATCCTTGAACTCTTTGAAATTCCATCCCACCTTGAACTTCTTTGAAATTCCTTCCTCTGTGATTTTTCCCTTCCCTGAGCTTCCTTAAACTTCCTTCCCTTCCTTGAACTTCTTTCCCTTTCCTGAACTTCTTTGAAATTCCTTCTCTTCCTTCCCTTCTGTAATCTTCTTTCCCTTTCCTGAACTTCCTTCCCTTCCTTGATATTTCTTCCCTTCCCTGAACTTCTCTGAACTTCCTTCCCTTCCTTGAACTTCCTTCTCTCCCTTGAACTTCCTTGAACAATTATATTTACACCAATCACACTCAGACTTCGGGCCGCCGGATCAGAACTTGCCCGGCATTGAAGTCACCGAAATTCCGTCACTTTCAGCTCACTACTTACGATGCGTTGAAATTACTATCGTGTAGGTGGCGTGCAACATGAACCGGCTGCTGGAACTTCAATATCTAGTTGGTACAAATCCCATTTCCCTTTTGGATTATAGTCTATTAGCTCCGCAAATCGATATGGATTAACCATTTTCCCTAAATTATTTTCCATTTTCCTTCCAATATTTCCGGTTTACCTTTTCCTGTTTTATTCATTCCCGATCTTCTTTAAGGTCTGTTTTTCTTAAACATTTGCTATTTTCTTTAAAGAACTTATACTTTGAAGTACTCTGATAAACCACATATAAAAATAAGAATTTTAAAATAAGTTGAGAGAGAGAGAGGGGGGAGGGAGAGAGAGAGAGAGAGAGGGAGAGAGAGAGAGAGAGGAGGGAGAAGAGGAGAGAGAGAGAGAGAGAAAGAGAGAGAGAGAGAGAGAAAGTAAAACCAGCAACAGGCAAAATCCTTTGTGCAAAGTGGATATTAACGACATGGGAGAGAAAGAGAGAGAGGAAAAAGAGAGAAAGGAGAAGAGAGAAGAAAGAGAGAGAGAGAGAGAGAGAGAGAGAGAGAGAGAGAGAGAGAGAGAGAAGAGAGAGAGAGAGAGAGAGAGAGAGAGAGAGAGAGAGAGAGAGAAAGTAAAACCAACAACAAGCAATATCCTTTGTGCAAAGTGGATATTAACGACATGGAGAGAAAGAGAGAGAGAGAAAAGAGAAAGAAGAGAGAGAGAGAAGAGAGAGAGAAGAGAGGAGAGAGAGAGAGAGAGAGAGAGAGAGAGAGAGAGAGAGAGAGAGAGAGAGAGAGAAAGTAAGAAAGTAAAACCAGCAACAGGCAATATCCATTGTGCAAAGTGGATATTAACGACATGGAATATGCTCTTTTGCATACACGAAACTGGCCATTTTGCATATCCTAAGTACATCTGCGGTATGACCAGTATAGCATAGAAACAGAAAGAAGCTGAGAAAAACAGAATGAGAGAAAGCCAGATGTGAAAGCCACGAGTCCGGATAACTTTACGAGTCCCTACTGAAGCCGGTATTCATAGGCACAACTTTGCACCTAATCAAGGCAAACATACACAGGGTGACGGCTGTTACATAACCTGTGGATGCTAGTACGAAATAGAACAGCAAAACGGGGAAAAATTATCTCTATACCTATCTATCTACACACACACACACACACACACACACACACACACACGCACGCGGGCACACGCACATGGGTACAGGCTGTCTGGCTACATCTCAGTAGGGCGGCAAAACCGGAAAACAATAGTCTGTCCATTCTTACCTGATGGGTATCGGTTTACCTGGTGATTACGGGTCTAACGAACTAGCTTATGAGAGAGAGAGAGGGGGGGGGGGGCGGGGGAGGGAGGGAGGGGAGAGAGAGAGAGAGAGAGAGAGAGAGAGAGAGAGAGAGAGAGAGAGGATGAGTGAGACACACACACACACACACATAAACAGAGAGAGAGGGAGAGAGCGAGACAGAGAGAGAGAGAGAGAGGGTGAGTGACACACATACACACACACTCACAGAGAGAGAGACAGGGTTAGTGAGAGAGAGAGAGAGAGGGAGACATCATTCCCAGTGTGTAAGGGAAAAAAAACTCGTTGCCATATAAAAACTATGGGTTTCTAATTTGTATAGTGTAGGGCACGCTTTTCTTTGCCAAGTATTTTTCTTTTTATTGCCAGTTTATATTCGTTTTCGTGCCTTTGTCTTTGAGTTTCTATGATTTCTCATATGAAAATTAAATTTCCATTTTCCATTTGTTTGGTATCTGTAGACTTGAATTTCTTGATTAACTAGCTGTGGAGAATGCAAAGGGTGAAGAGTATGTGTTTTTTATGAATTATTTCAGAACGAAGTTCCTGCAAGATGATGTGTCAGATGTATATTTATGACTGTCTGCTTCTTCCATAGTTCATAATAACTGACCAGAATCTCACACTAAGCTTCGAATCAGGTCTGAAGCAAACTGTAAGCAAGGTAGAAGTTATAGTAATTTTTATCTTCTTTTTCTTCGTTATCTTTGCTAGGAAGTTAACGCATCCCGGACATCGAGGTAAAGTTACTCCCACAAAGAGAAAGGGTGGAAGCTGGGATTCGAAAGCTTGAATTCGTGTTCTCGCGAACCCAAGGTCAGTTGCTAGACCTACTAAGCAACTACGGCCTCGTGAAATCTGTCCAAGGGGCTTGTATGGCTTAAAAACTGGGTTTATGGGTGATCGGAAAACTGTGACGGTAGAAAACCGAAGCAGGCAAAAACGATTTGAAAACAGCCAGTGAAATGTTTATAGGTTTTCAGATTTTCTTGTGGTTTTCATTACGTAGCATTCCACTTTCGCCAACGTCAACAACATCTAAGCGCTACTATTAATAGTGCTTGACGTTGGCTGATCTTATTCACGCTATAATATCAAGACATATTTCAGGGGTGGCCAACCTTTTGTGAGATATGATCTACTTTTTCTACATTTTCCCTGATGCGACCTACCAGCCATACATGTCACTAACAGTGTAACATCATTATAAATATAAATATAACTTATTCCCAGAAAAAAAGAGAAATATAATAATCCAACTATCATGATTACTTGGATATGCCATTGCAGCTATTTGCATGGCAACCTCTGAAGAACGAATTATCAACAGACAGTAGTGTGATCGACTTAAAACAGGCTTGCAATCGACCAGTCAATCGCGATCGACTGGTTGGCCACCCCTTGTATATAAGAAAGGATGCTGAGGATTGATGCGTCTGAAGTATTGTCAGTTTATTCCTGTTTTTTTTTTTTTTTTTTTTTTTTTTAGTTTTCCTGTGCTTGGTGTGGTGTTTTCGTGTTTACGGATAACAGTTTTAGTAACGAGTTGTGTTCATGTTTACAGGTAGGAGATACTTGAGTAGAATAGGAGATTGACATATAAGAAGGAAATACTCGAAATATGTGCTAATTGTTTTTAGAAAGTCCACGCTGAAAGAGATTTCAAAGAGAGATTTTGTTGGAGTAAAGCTGGGGCCGAATCTTAAACAAATCTAATAACTTTGTATTGGGAGGAACATATGATTGACTATCGACAGAGGTTTTATATTACCTAGAATTTTTATATATAGTTAATAGCAACTGCGCTGTGGTGACTTCTATGCACCACTGGTAGTAATCTGGAGGCTTCGGGGTCCTCGTGAATTTATTGCAAGGTAGGGAGTGAGACGATGACATAAATACATTTGGATTAAAATGAAAAAAAAGTAAATGAATAAAAAAAAACAGTCAGATACACTGCTTTTTATGTTTCATCTGTAAACGGTATAATACAGGGCCTTTTTTTAACCAAGTACTGTATATTAGTATGTACGATTTTTTAAATCAGAAATTCATGATAAAAGGAGAATCAAATGTCCATATGGTATAAAATAGTTGTATTAATACAAGCAATTACATAAATAACTGCAATAAATACAACAGAGAAATAAATAATCGCAATAAATAAAGCAAGCGGATAAATAAATAACTCTTAACAAGTAGTCCTTAATAACTATACAATAAATAATTATCCTACTCTTTCAAGCCCTAATGATCTACCAAACATCGGAATTACCCTGGAACGACTGAACAGCGCAGTTTGGCGTGTTGTCAATCGTAAACAAACATAAGGCTAATATGATGAAACTGCGGTAGGCGATGCCCTTCGATCACTGTTGTCTACGTTGCCAACCACAGTGTATAGATAGAGATGGACTTCCTGTAAAAAAAACCAATATATGCATGTCACAAAGAACTATCATATATCTAGATGTACGATTTTGAAAACTGAGAAGTTCGTGAAAGAAATGATACATAGATATATATTTATTCTAATGAATAATATATATATATATATATATATATATATATATATATATATATATATATATTTAAATATATAAATGTATGCATATATATAAACATATTGACAGATATTGGACACTGCGCTGGAAAGGGAATTACAGATATAATAATATACAATTACAATTTGAAGAGCAAGTACAATCCCTAGCTCTACCTTAGACATACGGATGCGTCAGCGTCACCGTCCTCTTCGGCACATCGAAGTGGGCCGGCATTTGGGGCGTCGCATGCTGCACCATCACCGTGTGCGTCACGACGGGTTTGGACGCCGTCACCGTCACGACGTGGGGCTGCTCGATCACGATCACCTCGGCCTCGTCCGCCTTTTCCCTCTTGAAAAGCGAGGTCACGCTGCTGCCGATTCCCTCTCCTATCTTGTAGATGCCGCTGAACGCGTCCTTGATTTTCTGGACGCCCTTGTCCATGATGTGGGGTGAGGCCTCTTGCTCTTGGATGACGATGTGTGCGCCGCCCGTGGCCTCGTGGGCGGGGGGCTTCGGCCTCATCACATACACCACGTGGCCGCCGTCGTCATGGCCGTGCGCCCCGTGGCCCAGCATGTCCCACCCCCAGTCAGAGCCTGAACCGTGCGACTCAATGCCGAGGATGACCGGCTGAACCGTGTGTGGCTCCTGGATGTGCACATGGGAGGGCGTCACGTAGGCATGTACGTGAGATTTCGTCACGTACGCAGTCATATAGGACGGCGCCACGTGGGTCTTGTGCACCAGAATAGAAGGCCTTGCTTGGGTGACTGTTTCCGTGAAAGTGACGGCGACTGCGTGAGGGACTGTGACGTACTGCGTCTTGGTGAGGACGACAGGGTGATGGTGTTCGTGTGTCCGTGTCCCGTCCCGATGATGATGGGCTGCACGATGGGCTGGTGGTGGTGGTGCGGACTGGGATAATGGTGGTCGTGGCCGCCCGTGCCGGTCGTGATGACGACGATGTCTCTGTCCTCTTCCTCTTTCTTCTCCTTCCCCTTCCCCTCGTACCAGTCCTTGAACTTCCCGATGAACCTCGGGCCTCGAGCGGACGCCCTCTCCGTCGGGGCGCCAGATTCGGCTCGACTCGAATTCGCTGCCTCATCGTCTGAGGGCCTCGGGCTGGCCAGCAGCAGGGGGGTCTCGGCCGCTCCGGTAGTCTCGGGCTCGGCCTCCTCCGCCGAAACAGGTCTTCGTAGGATGCCTGAGAAAGACGCCTTGGGTTAAGGTATTTTTCTTTTTTTTTCCTATTATATTTCCATACTGAAATAATATATATGTTGTTGGGTTTACGGCTTTAGGTGAAGAACTCTCGAGCTTAAGTGCATGAATACCAAAAGAAAACTCATGAACGGAACCCAAGAAACTGCTTATCTACTTGCGTCTTCTCGGTTACGCGTAATCTCTCCGCAATATTCAAGACCTCTCCTATTCAAGAACAATTTGTAGTAGCATGACTAGGTAACTGTGACGCGCACGTAGGTCGAACAGTACCATGAACTGCAACTCTCGGAGCTCCCTTGCTGCAGCGTGGGTCTAATGTTACTTAAGCACTC
>NW_020869164.1:86119-88154 GCF_003789085.1 Penaeus vannamei
CGTGACTGAAGTGCATTAAAGAGATATCGATGTATATATTATAAATGAAAGCTTAAATATTATACGCAGTTGGTCTGAGAACATCGATATATTCACTTTAATGCACTCCAACTCATGAATGAAGTCTATTAAAGTAAACATATTGATGTTTATATTATAGATGGAAACCAAATAATTAATAAACGCAGTTGATCTAAAAACATCGATATATTCACTTTATTGCACTCTATCATATGACTGAAATGCCTGAAAGTAAATACATGGATATAAATATTATAGATAAGAGTAAACTAAGAAAATATTTAACAAACGCAGTTGGTCTAAGAACACCTTTGGACGCGCATTCCCTCCAATACAAAAAAAAAGAAGCAAGAAGCAAGAAATCCTACTTTGTCTCTGTTCAAAAATGCCTCTAATCTTTTCCTTTTACTCCACCTGTATCTGTCAGCGGTGTGTCAAATAAACATTTCAAAATCCCTACTTTACGTTTTGTAAAGTGATGAGGTTTATAATTCATATATCATTGGAGAACGCAAGCATTGCATGAAGCCTTTTGTGCTGAAGGATTTTGTTTGTGCAAGTTGGCTATACTTTCATCCGATTCCTTTTTGCCTTCTTGCTGAATAGTATGACCTAATATCCATCCTAGTAAGATTTTGAGAGGTCAGGCGCGCCAATAGGCAGAACTGGGAGGAGGTCGGAGGCCCGTGAGACTAAATTTGCCCGACCCCAAAAAATCTGAAATGGCGCCCCTGACTGAGATATTTCCTCCCTTAATTTTTTCTTGTGATACGAAATAGCCTGTGTATATGTACATGCGATTAATCTTTCATGATGATCTTTGAGCCTTTGCAGTTTTTGTTGTTGCTGTTGTTTCGTCATAATTTTCTCCACACTTGATTAATAATTCTTAAAGTTGGATCTTAATCTTGGTTTAATTTAATAAACCTCTGAGCTCCAGAATTCGTCAGAAGGAAAACGTTAGTGATGAGGTGTTCCTCTTGGCCAAAGGAAAGAATAGATTATTAAAAAAAGGCAAAGTTCAAAGAAATTTCTAATGATATTTAAGGAATTAATAACATTGGAACAGAAAATGAAAAGCTTAAATGAGACATCGACGAGACAAAAAACCAGGACGACTTCGAAAGGTCTGGCCCACTCCGAACCGGCTGCCGGGCGCTGAACACATGGCCCCCAGGATTGCAGGTCTGTCGGTCACAGTGATCCGAAGAAGGGTAAAATCTAAAGAAAAACTGAAGATTGGAAAATAGATTTGTGGCAGGTAATCACCCATTTTCCAGATCGGTGGGTCTTCTGGGGTTTCGAAAAAGCCTGAGGAAGACTAGCAGGTCACGATCTTGAGGACATTCTTTAGGGCAATGGCACCTTACCTTATAGTTTTTGTATGTTATCGTTTATTTATAGCTTTTTTTCATTTCATTTATTTTTTTATTTTTAGTTACTTTAGCAAACTTTCCGTCCACTTGGCATAAAGGAGTAGGAAGGTATTTTGAAGTGAGGGCTGGAAAGTAGATTCCCCAAAGAAATACGATGACGAGGATCCTGGATTTTAGACAAACGAGACAAACTCAAATTTCTACCCTTAAATGTCAGACATTTTTATTTATATAATACTTGACATGATGGTTATTTCATTTTGCGAGAACCGAGTATCTAGGGGACAAGGGGTCCGCGTTCTCAACAATCGAATAGCTAAGGAAATGTGTTTGTTTGTTTAGGGAATGTCCTCGAAAGAATGAGAAGTAGGAGCAGAAGTCGAGTCCGCCCCCTCCATTCAGAGTGGGGGCAGTCATTCCCTACCCTCTCCCCGTTTCCTATTGCCTCTGCTTGGCGAAGGATAAAGTAAAAAAAAAAGAAAGAACGGGTGTAATGACCAGATTTGTTTTTCTTCTTTTTTTGTAACGTCATTATTTCTCGAGGTTCATCTGGACAATAATAAACATTAATGCTGCCGGCGCTCTGAAACCCGCTCATCACCAACACTCAATGCGCACAAGAGGAGAGGAGAGAGAGA